>PVKA01011763.1:0-59858 GCA_004027165.1 Ctenomys sociabilis | reverse complement strand
AGACAGGGTCTCACTATGCAGTTCAGGATGGCTTTAAGCTCACTTTGTAGCTCAGGCTGGTCTCGAACTCACAACAATCCTCCTGCCTTAGCCTCCCGAGTGCTGGGATTACAGGCATGCGCCACCACGCCGGGCTCAGAAATCATCTCAAGCATGTGGTTCTTGGCCACCATTCCCAAACTCAAGGGACACAGAAGCCACCTGCACTATCTCCCCAGGGACTGGCACAGTTCTGACTAAAGGCACAGCCTCTGCTCCTGAAGAACCACTGTCCCACACACAATGCCTCAGTTTAGCCACACATGTCCCAGGAAACATGGAAAGGGAACCATTGTACCTTCTGCTTGACCCCACTAACCAGAATAGCTTTTATGTCAGTAAAGGTGTACCTGAAAAAGGCTCCTGACAAACCCCCATGTGAAAGGGGCAAGATGCCACAGTCTAGGGCTGGAAGCATGGCACAGTGGCATACACATATACTGCTGGCACTCTAGGAGGTGAAGGCAGGATTGAAGTTTGAGCCCAGCCTGAGCAACTTGGCAAGACACTGTCTCAATACAAAAACTAAAAAAGGGCTGAGGTGCAGTTCGGTGCGAAGACCCTGGGCTCAATCCCCAAAACTAGGGAATAAAAAATGAGATAATGGTTAAGGTGCTGTTCAGCTCAGAACTTCCGGTTTGGGACAGGGTCTTAGTTTTCAAGATGATCATGCACTACACAATCTGCCTGGCCTTCCTCACATCTTGACATTAAGAAACCATCAGGCTCGCCAAGCCCGCCCTATGAATTTATCCCACAGAAGCACTGCACACATATGCAACACTTCAAGGGTACCCAGAAGGAAGGAAGCAGACTACAGTGCGACTGCATGAAAGAACGCTGTACAATCTCTGAAGAGAATGAAATTGCTATTAAAAAAACTAAGGAACACAAAGCAGAAAAAAGCAATACCTACAAAAGTATGTATATTATCCCAGTGTTATAAACATTTTGACGAATAGCACGTATTCAAGGCTAAAGCAGGAAGACAGCTGCGAGTTCAAGGAAAAGCCTGGACTACTACATAGCAGGACCCAGTCTCAAAAGAAAAAAAAAGAAACCAAAGTGAAGGGCTGGCCTGACAGCTCAGTGGAATAAAGCACCTGCTTAGGCAGACCACAGCAGCAGGGGCCGATGTGCCTGCCAGCCCCACCCGCAGGGTGCCCTGAGATGGTAATTAAGACTGGGCGTGGTGGTGCATGCTGTAATCCCAGCACTTGGGACGCTGAAAACCAAGAACCACTATGAGTTCAATCTACATAGTGAGACCCTGTCCTAAATACAAAGGAAAAAAAAAAAAAAAAAGAAAGTGATAGGTTCTGGCCCCAGCATGAATTGCTGAATTATTATGGTGGTCATCTAATATGGCTGAAACCCTTAAAAGAACAGTTTATCTTCCCAGTGACCACCTCCCCCAACTTCTTCTCCAACTCAGCCCAGGGTGCAATTTCCTTTCACCCTTCCTGACACCTCAGAGAAGACCCCAATTAGCTCCTCAGATATTTCTAAACATCACCCTCAAACTCTACCCTCAGCAAAAGGCAATAAAAGCCTCAGCCCCCCTTTGTTCCAGTTCAGAGAATTGTCTTATCTTCCCCAGATTCTCTCCAGGTCCTCAAAGATAATAAAGTGCCTTTCCCTTTTTCCTTCTGCCTCTCTGCTGCAACGCTATTAAAAAAAAAAAAAAAAAAAAAACTATCACAAAGTACTCCCAATTGTTGCCCCTGGGATATGAGATTATGAGGGACTTTAACTATGTTCGAATTCTGTATTTATAAAAAATATATACCATCATTTGTTTTGAAACAGGCTCTCGCAAGTGCAAGGGCATGAGTTCAATCCCCACTTCCACAAAATAAGAGAAAGAAAAACAGGCTCTCATGTGCTTGCTTTGGCAGTACATATACTGAAATGGCCTCAGGAGTAGTTCATGTGGGTGACCTCACAGTAATCCTCCTGCCTCTGCCTCCTGAGTGCTGGGATTACAGGTGCTTGCCACCATACATGACTAATCATGCATTATTTTTACAGTCAGAAAAACAACATAAAAAAGAAAAACTAATTAGCTGGGCATGATGGCACATGCCTGTAATCCCAGCATACAGGAGGCTGAAACAGGAGGATTGTTGCAAGTTCAAGACTAGCCTAGGCTACAAAAAATCAGCTCAAGGCCAGCCAAAACTGCATAGACCAAAACAAAAAAAAAATCTATAATTTCTATAAGTTATATAATGTACAGGTACAAATTCTCTATGATGAATGTGGTCATTATATATACCTAAAACGTACCAATAAAAATCATTTTTTTCAGGAAAAAAAAATTACTGATTTCCTACACTGTCAACCACTTCCAGGAATGCCAGCATCCTAAGTACCACCTTGGGGCCGGGGATATAGTGCCTGTCTGGCAAACAGAAGGTCCTGAGTTCAATTCCCAGCACCAAAAAAAAAAAAAAAAAAAGGACTCTTATGTACCACCATGAGGGACAGTCAAAGAGACAGGGATGGGACACCTCAAGCCCCCAACACTTTCTTTCCAGTCAGGTGTCTAGTCCCCTAGAAGTGCAGACTCCTTTCCTGAAGCATGGCTCCCCCTCTGCAGGTAACGCAGGTCACTTTGTCTCCTGAGAGGTCACTTTGACTTCAGTGGAGAAAAATGTACTTCTAGGGGACTGGAGAGCAGCACTACTCAGGGCAATTGGCTTCTCTCAGCAGCTGTTCAAGAGACCTGATGAGCCACCTCCAGAACAGAAGCTAAAGGCACACGCCCACTGACAGAGGTGCTGCTCACAGGTGAGGCCCTGCCAGCAGCAGCATGCTGAAGCCTCTTAGTGGACAGTGAACCTTTCCAACAAGAGAAATGGATGTGTGACCAGCCTCTCTAGGTATCAGCAGCCATTCTCTTTACAGAGTTTTGCAGCAGAGCCTATCCCCTCAACCCCTCACAGCACAGAATGGGTCTGGGTTACTCACCAAGGAGCAGTAACACTAGGATGACGATGAGAACCACAAAAAAGGTATTACCATAGCTGACCACCAGCTCCACCAGGCGAGATTTGAAAATCTTCTGCCATCTAGGAAGGAAATAAAAGGCAGAGAGGCTACAGAGGTAGATACCTTGGAGATGGCTCTGAGCAGAATACAGCCAACTTGGGACCCTTTGCCAGTGGTCAAGGAGCCCACAGACAGCCTCAGCTGCTGCTGATTTAACAATTTACAGCCTCCGCAGCAGCATCTCAGAAACAGGAGCCTGTCGTACAGAACACGGTAAGGTGGAACCTCATCATTCTCCCTTTGGAGTATTTGAAGTGCCTGCCACATACACGGGATATTTCTTTTAATTGTCCTTCTATATAATAAACCTTAGTCTGTCTAGTCTTCCACCACCCTGGGTTACTGTAAGGGACCCTAGACCTTTCAGAATTTCTGCATACAGACACTTCAGAATGGGAGCCCTAAGAACTCAGAGCCTCTAGAAGTGCTGGCGCTCTGGGCAATCAAAAAGGCAGTCTGGCCTCCAAAAATAGCTGGAGAGCCCAGTCATTACATTTGACAATGATTGGCCAAAATCTCCATCTGACTTGCCATCTAGTTTGTATTTCAAGTCTGTTTTATTCTTTTGTTCCCCTTCCTTTCCCATTTTGTTTCCTTTTTCAACTGACTTTGAGTAGGAATCAGGTTGTTCTACAAAGCTCTGCAGGGTTGGCTCTGTATTTTCTCTGAATTGCAGGCCAATTGTTTGTTCCACAAAACTACTCCTTAGGGGTCTGTGTTTTTCATTTAAAACGTTCTTAAATGTATGTATGATTTAGTCTAATTTTTAACACTCTAGTTTAAACAGGAATAATGTATGTCTGTGTACAATTTAAAAATTAATCTTCAATCAACTTTTACCAGATCCTCTGGCCTATCCTTCTTGGCTGAGTAATACTCACAAGATTACTGCGCAATGCCTTCGAGGCTGGTAAGGAGGACAAAAGTCAACCAAGCAGCAACAAAGTGGTGCAAGTGTTCCTAGCCCAGGACCATGCCATCCCACGCAGCCAAAGATGCCTGAGGCAATGAGGTGGGAGGGTGTGGTGTCCAGAACAGTATGGTACCCTCCTTTCAGACCATTCTGAAGACCAGAATGCATGATGCACAGGAAGGGAGCTCAGCAAGATGTGGAGGCAATTAAAGCCACCCCTTGCCGCCCCCAGTCTTAGACAGGTTCTACCTGTTTCCACCTCACCTCAGTCCCAGGGTCCCATGGCTCTGCACACACAAAGGCTACAGAGATCAGAGCTGGGCACTTCCCCCTTCTCCCCTGCCCTCTCCATGCTGTACCTTCTGGGCGAAATGAAGGGAATGCAGAGGAGCAACACCGCAAAGACTTCTGCATAGAGGAATGTGGCAACTGCAGTCCACTGCAGACTCATCCTGTGACGAGGTTTCCACCGGAGAGTTGTGAGCTTTGTTCCTGGCAAGGCACAGAGGGTACAGAAGGACCATGAGGCTGAGCAGCCAGTTTAGCACCCCAGGAGGCAGGGGTCACCCTGGACCAGCTCCAAAGCCCTCGCTATGAGGGCTGCACTGAGCTGGGCCAACAACCCCCAAACATTGGGTTTGTGAACACATCCAGAGCCATTCTGTTGATACTTTCTTTCCTGGGGAGTCCAAGAGACCCCTGAAGCCTGTTTGAATAAGATGGCACCTTGTACAGACAAAAGCATAGGAGCACCCATCCGGCTCCCATCTCATGCAAGCACGCTCCAGTGTAGAAGCTGGGCACTTCGCAAAGTCCTGCTGCAGCCGCCCTGGGGACACAGAATTTCAAGGACTACCGTCCCACATCACTGCTCCTCCCCATCCCTTATGATGGGCACAAAGAACCCAGAACCTCTAGAGCCGTTTTCTGGAGTGAAAAAAACGCTCCTCCTGCCTCTGATGGGGCCTGAGGCCTCGGGTGCCTCCCAGTCGCCCAGAAGAGCGACTCCTAGAGGCCAGGGACAGGGGCCAAGAGCAAATGCACGTCTACACTGAGCACCTCGAGGCCTTGTCCCGAGAAAGTTCTCAAAACAGCGGGTCTTCTCCGAAACCACTGCAAGTTCTCACGGTAGCCCCAGCAGGCCACAGCGCCACCCAGCTTGAGTGCCCGTGAGGTACCAGCGGAACCCAGTGGCCGTGGCTCGGCATGCCCTCCCCCAGGGCCCACGCCCACTTGCCTCTGGGTGCCGCTTCACCAAAGTCGCCGTCCTTATCCCCGCGGCTGCACCGCACAAGACTGTCCCTATCCCCGCCGCAGCCCCCATTTCCCTCGGTTTGGCCCCACCCGACCCGCACGCGCCAGTCGGCCCTCAGCCAAAAGCCTCCTCAGAGCCCCATTCCCTTCGCAGTGCTCTTCCTCTAACTGGGCGATGGGCCAATAGAAGCTCCATGGCCAGCGCCTCAGGCAGCCCGGCGGCCCCAGGTCCCAGGCTGGCGCAAAGACCCCGCTTACCAAGGTTCTCACAGTCACCGCGCACGCCCAACCACGGACACCAAACTCTCCCACCACAGCCCCTGCCCCGCCCCTTACGCCGCAACCGGAAACCGGAAGCGCCAGTCGACCCCGCCCACCAACCCTCGCGAGGCTCTGCCAGCTCCGTCCAGGACCGCTTCCGCTCCGCCCGGCCCCAGCAGCGCCCTGGAGGCCCAAGGGCGGAGCCGGTGGGGCGGGGCGTGGTGAGGCAGGGTGGAGCCTTAGCGGGAAGGCGAGAGTTGCTTCTCTAGCCCGCATGCCGGGCCCTCGTCTCTGTGGTTGAGGGATGGGGCGGGGCTGTCTTTGAGGCGAGAATGGGGTGGGGCACCTGGTGCCCGAACTCCGCCTCCGGCCCCTCCTCTGCCTCCTCCCCTTTCCCGGGCTCGCCCCTCGGGGAGGGTTGAGTAGGTGGGGATTCTGGGCCGGTGCCGGAGTCACTGTTGCTTGAGCAGGCTGCGGGACGGACGTGCCCGGTGCCCCGGGGAGGGGCGCCGCGGGGAGGGAGGAGGAGGAGGAGGGAAAAACGCCCTCTCTGCCCGAGACCTCTGGAGGCTTTGACCTCAGGGGCTAGGGGACAGAGAAGCCAAGCTCCTGCCGCAGCTGAGCTGCCTGAAGAGGCCACGATCCTGGAGGGCTCTGAGGCCACCACACCAAGTCCCCTGTCACCACCCCAGGGGCCCAAAGCGACAGTCTCGGGGACCACTGCAAGATTTCCAGTTGCCTAGACAACGAGCCCCAGCAACAGCTCTTCTAGCACCTGCCTCTGCTGCTGCTGCTGCTGCTGCTGCTGCTGCTGCTGCTGCTGCTGCTGCTGCTGCTGCTGCTGCTGCTGCTGCTGTTGCCTTGGACACCAGGTGACATGCCAGTGCTCTCCACCCCAAGGTCTTCGCGGGTGACCACACTGAGGCGCACAGCAGTGGTCTTGGCCCTCACTGCCTACGGAGCCCACAAACTCTACCCTCTGGTGCGCCAGTGCCTGGCCCCGGCCAGGGGTCCTCAGGGCCTGGCGGGGGAGTCCCCACAGGACACTCTGGGACCCACTACAGCCAAGGCTGGCATGAACCGGGTGTTCCTGCGGCGGCTTCTGGTGCTTCTGCGACTGCTGTTCCCCAGGGTCCTGTGCCGGGAGACCGGACTACTGGCATTGCACTCAGCTGCGCTGGTGAGCCGGACCTTCCTCTCTGTGTACGTGGCCCGCCTCGATGGCCGGCTGGCTCGCTGCATCGTGCGCAAGGACCCTCGCGCCTTCGGCTGGCAACTCCTGCAGTGGCTGCTCATTGCGCTGCCTGCCACCTTCATCAACAGCGCCATCCGCTACCTGGAGGGTCAGCTAGCCCTGTCCTTCCGCAGCCGTCTCGTGGCCCATGCCTACAGCCTCTACTTCTCCCAGCAGACCTACTACCGCGTGAGCAATATGGACGGGCGTCTTCGTAACCCTGACCAGTCTTTGACTGAGGACCTAGTGGCCTTCGCCGCCTCCGTGGCCCACCTCTACTCCAACTTGACCAAGCCACTGCTGGACGTGGCTGTGACCTCCTATACACTCATCCGGGCAGCCCGCTCCCGCGGGGCCGGCACAGCCTGGCCCTCAGCCATCGCAGGCCTCGTGGTGTTCCTCACAGCCAACGTGCTGCGGGCCTTCTCGCCCAAGTTTGGGGAACTAGTGGCCGAGGAGGCACGACGGAAAGGGGAACTGCGCTACATGCACTCTCGCGTGGTGGCCAACTCGGAGGAGATCGCCTTCTATGGGGGCCACGAGGTGGGGCAGGGTCCTGGGAGGCCAGGGCTAAGGCTGGAGGGGTGTGCAGCCTGGGAGGGGATGTGGGGATGATGAGAATGGAGCAGTGGCCCCGCTGGGCGGGAAGTGCCCTGTGTAGGCTGCCCTGAGCCCCAGGTCACTTCTGCTTCTGTGCTCTGGCTCGGCCAGCCAGAGCCCCTGCCAGCCCAAAGCAGTGCTGCTGGCCCCGGCCTGCTGCCTGGCCTCTGCTGCATCCCCGGGCCTTTGAAGGCCAGCGTCCGGCACAGCTGGCTGGCTGGGCAGGCAGGCATTATAGGCATGACTCAGCCCAAGCGGAGGTTAATAAGCAGCGCCCAGCTCAAGGGCCACAGTGGCGACAGTACTCAGAGTCAAGGCCTCCAAAGCTCTGGGCCTGCCGAGCTACCTGGCCTCAGCCGCCACTGCTTCAGGACACTTCCTGCCCACCCGTCAGCCACCCTGCCTCCTGCGTGGCCGCCCTTCCGCCCCTGCTGTGAGCACACTCACAACTCCCAGGGCGTTAGGGGCCTAGCGGTCCCGGCACTAAGAAGGTCATTCGGGGCCGGGCCGGCCTGCGCCTTTATCTAGCTGCTGCCCCACCTCTTCCTCATGCCTGGGGCTGCAGCTGCCTTAGGCTCTGCTCTCCTCGGAAACTCCAGTTTCGGTTCCCCGAATGCTAGGGGGAGGGGCTGTGGCGTCCAGCTCCCAACTCCCAAGGCCTGGGTGTTCCCCGCCAGCTGGACCCCAGAGACTTTGTGTTGTGGAGAAGCCAGCTTGCCTGTCTGATTTTTTAAAGCAAAGCTTATCCCTGAGCACAGAAAAGACATCTGGGGCGGAGCCAGGTTTCAGATTGAGAGGAAAACTGTGGCCTTAGGCAGTGCCCCTTTACTGCTCTCTTTGGGGGTTGGCAGGCAGCTGTGACCTCAGGCGAGACGCTTGGCAAGGTCCTCTCACAGCTCCATCACAGCCTTGGCTGGCACTCCTGCCACTCCCAGCACTAGCAAGGCTCCCTACGCAGGCGCCCACAGAGGATGCGCTCCCTCAGGAACAGGAGCCTGAGCCCGCGCAAGGCTCACTGTGGCAGCACAGCCAGGTGCCAGGGTCACAAGAGAGCAAAGGTTCTCAGAAGGACTTCCTCGGACCAGCTTCAGAAAATAACAGGTTCGCCAAGAAACCTCACTTGCCAGGGCAGAGAACCTAGGTACATCTGGGGCCTGACTATGTGGTCTTCCTTGTGGGGTTACAGCCCCCACAGGTGGCTTGATGGCCCTTGTACAGGCATGTGTACTGGCAGATGTCCCCATGAGCACCAATGTAGACACAGATCAGTAGGTTAGGGCAGACAGCAGAATAGTCTCTTCCCTGTAGGAGTTCAGTGAGGTTGCTTATTTTTGTTTCCTTTTTCCGAGATGGAGTTTGCCCTTCAGTCTGGTCTTGAACTCACTACCCAGTCCAGGCTGGTCCCGAACTTGGTGACTCTCCTACCTCAGCCTCTGGGATGACAGGCATGCACCAGGGTGCTTGGCAGGCTGCTCATTGAGATCCACACATGCACACAACCTCTTGCTGGAAACAAAGTAACCCTTAGTCAGTCAAAGCATCCATTATAAGGATCCAGCCCTAGCAGCCCCGCCAGTGGGGCCCACATTCCTGCCACTTGCTCCCTCCAGGCGGTGGTGCAAGCTTAGGCAGGTCACTGTCTCTGGGCCCCACTGTCCTTCTGAGGATATGAGGGTGACAGCCAGTGCTGAGCTGGCACTAGGCAGGAGCCCATAGTCGCCATGCTACAAAACCTGCACCTCTGGCCTCTCCTGCTTGCCTCCCCACTGCTGCCCCTCCTCCCCACAGAGACATCTGTCCCCTTCCAGCCTGGCAGATGGTGGCCATGTCAGGGAAGGCCAGTGTGGTGCTGAAGAGGACTCCTGGCTTCTGTGGGAAAATACAGTTGGAGCTTCCCGCAGACAGCAGTTCTGAGAAAGCAGAGGGAGCTTTGGCCTGGGCAGGCAGAGCCAGGACGCCCACTTCTGCTCTCCCTGCCTCCCTTTGTTTAGTGACAGGTGCCTAAGTTGAAGCTGAGGATTCACAGGACAGGGTGCATGAAGCTAGAGAGCAGGGACAGGAGGAGGGCCTAGAGAGGGCCCTAAGACACAGGCTCAGCAGGGACAGGAAAGTGACTGCTCTGAGCCTACATCCAGAAGCTGCCAGGGTCCAAAGGGGAGTAGTATTCTGGGTGTGGTGGCACACACCTGTCATCTTAGCAGTTGGGAGGCTGAGGCAGGAGGATTTCCTCAAGTTCCAGGCCAGTGTGTGCTACACAGGGAGTTCAAGGCCGGCTTGAACTACATAGCAACATTCTGTTTCCAAAAAAAAAAGTGGGGGCGGAGATGATGAGATCGAGGGAAGGGGGCAGAATCCCGTCCCTAGTTGTAACCCCAGTCCACACGTGGTCCATCCTGGTGTCTGATGGCACAGCAGGCTTGAGCAGCATGTGTCACCCTCCTTCCTTTGGGCAGGTGGAGCTGGCGCTGCTGCGGGACTGCTACCGAGCCCTGGCGGCACAAATCAATGTGATCCTGCTGGAGCGCCTGTGGTACGTCATGCTCGAGCAGTTCCTCATGAAGTACGTGTGGAGCGCCTCAGGCCTGCTCATGGTGGCTGTGCCCATCATCACTGCCACGGGCTACTCAGAATCAGGTGAGAGGTCTGTTGGCATTACTGGAAGTGGGGAAGCTCTGCCCTTCCTCTGCACCTGTTTTCTATCTGACTGACCGGCTTTGTCACAGGAAGGTGATGGAGCCTCCAGGTAAGCTCTCAGCAGCCTGCTTTGCCTTTCCCTCAGCTGTTTCAGTCTGTTTCCAGTCTCTCCATGGTCACCCTTGCAATGAAGGTCGCTGTGCACTCTTAAAGAACAATAGCACCCCCCTCCTTGGCTTGTGCATGAAGGTGGCTTTTACATGGTTTTATCTATTTGCTTTTTGTCTTTTTGAGACAGGGTCTTACTATGTAGGTCATACTGGCCTTGAACTCAATATGTAACCCAGGGCTGGCCTTGCACTTACGGCAGTCCTCCTGCCTCAGCCTCCTAGGTGCTGGAATGACAGGCATGTACCACTGTGCCTGGCTTTGTCTGGATTTTATCCTTAGCTGTTGCATTAATACAGTGGCTGAGTATGTAAATCTACTTGTGTGTGTGTATGCTTTTCCGGCTCAGAGCCCTATCTTTATATAAATCAGTTTTCCCTGTGTCCCATTTTGTTCTTCCAGACAAACAAGAGATTCAGGGGTTTTGTCACGGGACTCACTCTATTATTTTGTTGTAGAATAAGCACTTGCCTGATAAGTGCAAGGTCCTGAGTTCAATCCCCGGTACCACAAACAAAAATTATATGTATATATATATATATATATATTTGGTTGTCAAAAAGTGTTATTTTACCTCAATTCCTAAGCTAAAGTCAGGTTGAGAGTCTGGCATGTTTTCCATGCATGGATCTCAGCACTGGGGAGGCTGAGGCAGGAGGATTCTCTGTGAGTTCAAGGCCAGCCTGTAATACATAATAAGACCCTCTCCCAGGAAGAAAGAAAAAGAAGTTAGAGGGCCAGCCAGATAGCTCAGCAGACTAAAGCACCTGCTTAGACAGGCACAGGGACCAGGGTTGGATCCCCAGCATACCATGGCAGCCCCAACCCCGGGGTGCACTGAGATGGCAACTGAGACTGGGTGTGGTTGCATGTGCCTGTAATCCCAGTGCTTTGCAGGCTGAAAATGGTAGGATCACTGCAAGTCCAAGCTGTGTAGTGAGACCCTGCAGACCCTGTATGAAGTACATAAAAAACAAGAAAAGAAGAAGTTAGGTTGGGAGAGAACAGGAGGGGATGGCCAGTTTCTGTCAGCCATGGGACAATGCCCCACTGTCTTGCAGCGCCTGCTCTAGCTGTGGGAAAGCCTTGCCCTAATGCTTCACCCGCCTGCTGGTACCTTCCCCATCTGCCTCCTTGGCAGCCTCCAGTTTTGCTGCCGTGTTTAGGCTGTGTTGTGTGTGTCTTGCCGAGGTTTGTGTTGTCCCCCCAGTACTCCCTGTGGGATGCCAGTGTGCTGGTGTGCTTCCCACTCACGAATTCTGCCATTTGCCAGGGTTCAGCCACCTCAAATGTGAAGGTTTTGAGTTTTGTTTCATTTCTGAGATGGGGTCTCACTGTGTAGACCAGGCAGGCTTCGAACTCCCAGTGATCCCCTGCCTCAGCTTTCTGAGTGCTGGGATGGCAGGTGGGTGCCCCCACACCCCACTCTTGAATTTATTTTTACATTTCAGTGACTTTCTCTAAGTTCTAATTGATTCCCTTCTAACTGGAAATTTGAAAATAGAACTTTTCTCTTTCAAGTAGAAATTTAAAACTTTTCTGGGTGTTGTAACTAAATCGTCTTTGGGCCCCAGTCCCACTTCCTCCACAGCCTCTGCTCACCACTCAGAGCCTGTTAGCTGAGGTTTTTCTGCCTGCGGCCCTCCACACAGTGTGCTACTCATTTCAACCCAGGCATGTAAGTTCCTTTTTCTTGTTCAGTATTGAGGACTGAACCCAGGGCCTTTGCACTGAGCTACATTCCAAGCCCATTTTATTTTTTATTTTGAGATGGGGTCTCATTGTGCTGTCCAGGCTGACCTCCATCTTGCACTCCTCCTGCTTCAGCCTCCCATGTCACTGGCAGTACAAGCTTGTGCCACCACACCTGGCCCGGCTCACGTTAAGCTCTGTCCAGATGCAGCAAGAGAGCTTTCGATCCTGTGTGTGTCAGCTCCACTCATTTCTGGAACCCCCTCTTTCTTGCTCTCTGCCCTCCTTGCTGTGAGCTGGCTTCCCTGTGCCTGCTGTGCCCCAAGTCAGGATTGAGGGTTCCTGTACTGTAGGTAGCCTCCACAGCTAGGCCCCAAGGGAACCTGCATGGGACAGTGAATTATTTGTTGTTGTTGTTGTTTGTTTGTTTTGTGGAACCGGAGATTGAACTCAGGCCCTTGAGCTTGCCAGGGAGGCGCTTATTCTACTGAGCCATCTCCCCAGCCCCTGTTTATTTATTTTTTGAGGCAGTGTCTCACTATGTAGTCCAGGCCAGTCTTGATCCTCCTGCCTCAGCCTCCCAAGTGCTGAATTATGGGTGTGTACCATCACTTCATCTAGAACATTTTTACACCCCAAAAAGAAACTGCAGCCACATATAATGGTGTGCACCTGTAATTCCAGCACTCAGAAGGCTGAGGCAGAGGGATCGTTGTGAGTTGAGACCAGCCTGGGCTACAAAGTGAACTCTACACCAGCCTGAACTACACAGTGAGACCCTGTCTCAAAAAAGACAAGAAGGAAGAGGAGGAAGAGGAAGAGCTGCAGAGCCATCGTGGGTCCCTTTCCATTCCCCTTCGCCCAGTGTGGGCAGTCACTAGTGCACGTTCTGTCTCTCAGTTTGTGTGGGGGACAGCTCAGAGGAATGGAATCTTGCTGTGTGCCTTTGGTGCCAGCCTCTCCCACTGAGCATGATTGTGTCCAGGGTACCCTGTGCTGGCTTTGTGGGTGGGAGAGCCTTCCCACCTGTGTAGGGCTCAGTCGTGTGCCACATACATAGCCCACTGCCTCCCTAGCACCTCATTATCCATGCATCCTTCCAGCCCCACCTTTACCCATCTATGCATCCATCTGTCTCTGATCTTTACCCATCCTCCCTTCATCCATCCATCCCCAAGTTTATGCATGTTCTGTCCATCTTTCCACTTGGGCATGTGGCAGCTTATAAACTCTGGGGCACGGTGGACAGTCACTGGAGGCTGGGCAAGGTTTCTCCTGGGTGTCTGGCTCAGGAGGAACTGGAGGTGTGTGTTGTTCAGCATTGGCCTTGGAGGAGCCGCCAGGGTACTTTCCAAGCAGCTGTGCCCTTTATCCCTGGAGCCATGGCTGTGGGTCCTTTGCCACCCACGGTGGAGACAGTGATTTGCATTTCCCTAGTGATGGATGATGTTCAGCATCTATTCATGCACCCATTGGCCATTTGGTTTTTGTTTTTTAATTTTTTGAGACAGGATCCTGCTGTATAGCCCTGGAACTCACAGCAGTCCTCCTGAGTCAGCCTCCCAAGTGCTGGATGACAGGTGTGTGCCACCACGGCCCGCCATATCCCTTCTTGTCAAGGGTCTGTCCTGACCATTTCCCACTGCTGAGTTGGGACACATGTCCCTTTCTCTTCTTTCTCTTTGAGTTGGGAAGGCCTGTACGTTTTAGCTGCCACTCCTCCACCTTACACCATTTATGGGCCATTTGTCGCAGTCTTCTTTGTTTTCCCCTTCCTTGAGAAGGGCAAAGCATTGAGCCCCAAAGCACTGAGGCTTAGTAAAATTTCCTTGAGGCTTCCCAGTACTATTGCCATAGAAAGGTCCTGGAGCGTGACCATTTGCTTTTTACACATCAAGCTGGAAACCCTTTGAAGCTCATTTTAGTGAGTGATTTTTGTCACTGGATGGGCTTTGAAGACGTTCCCCAAAGACACAGGGGTGCTCACCTCACCCTTGGTATGTTCTTGCCTCACAGAAAAGATTTGCATCAGTGGACTAAGTGCCTACTTAAGCAAGTGCAGGGACTGCGGTTTGATCCCTCAGCATCACCTGCTGCTCCAGCCTCACACCCAGGCGTGCTGAGCTGGCCACCGAGGACAGGCCTAGAGGCACATACCTGTAATCTCAGTGCTGGGGAGGCTGAAAACAGGAGGATCACGATGAGTCCAAACTGTGTAGTGAGACCTTATACCAAACACACAAGAAAAAAAAATATAAGACTTGCAGAACTCACTGGGCATGGTGGCACACAGCTATCACCCAATACTTGAGAGGCTGAGGCAGGACAATCACCAAGAGTTTGAAACAGGCCAGCCTCAGATGCATAGTGAGAGCATGTCTCAAAAAAGACCAAACTTAAGCCAGGCAGTGTGGCATGCAGCTGTCATTCCAGCTCTCTGGAGGCTGAGGCAGGAGGATTGCCATGAGTTTAAGGACAGCTCTGAACTACAGAGTAAGTTCATTGTGAGTATGAACTGCATAGTGAGACCCTGTCTCCAAAAAAAAACCACCAAAATTAGTTAATTAATTGAAAAATAAAATGTACATTCCTGAACAAGCCATTAAAACTGACAGGGATTATTTATTGCTTTTTTTTAAATCCGTGTAGCAGACCTTTGGTTTCTCTTAGACTAGATCATCATTTAAGGTTATGGGGCTTTTGGACATGACTGGCACCTGGCCTGCCCTCTCGCCTTTATTTTTTCTTTATTGTATCTAGGTGTTGGGTTTCACATGCAGTAGAACCCATGCATCTCATGATTTCACCCTGCACCATGTCTGAGGGCGCGTCCATTTTCCTACCAGGACCCAAACTTGTCCTTCCTCGTGGCAGAGCCTGTCTCCACCGTGCATGCGTGAGGATGTCTTCCTTCTCCACGCATCGGCTGATGGCCGAGTAGGCCGCTTCCAAGGTTTAGGTGTCATGAGCGGTGCTGCTGTCAACACATGTGCGTGGACCACAACAACCCAAAATCAGCATCTATTCATGCACCCATTGGCCATTTGGTTTTTGTTTTTTAATTTTTTGAGACAGGATCCTGCTGTATAGCCCTGGAACTCACAGCATGTGACGTGGTGTCTTTGGCTCTTTCTGGAAGACACCTAGAAGGAGAGTAGCTGGGTCGAGTGGAATTTCTAGGTTACTGGAGACTCTCCATACTGATCTTCTCAGTGCTTGTACCAGTCTATACCTCCCCAACATGAAGAGGGGTTCCTTTATCCCCACAACCTTGTGAGCACTTTTGTTTGCATTTGTTGCTTTTTGTGCTGTGTGTGTATATGTGTGTGTGTGTGTGTGTGTGTGTCACTTTTTGACACAAAGTCTTACTGCATAGTACAGGCTGGCCTTGACCTCGTTATGTAGCCCAGGCTGGCCTAGAACTTGCAGAGATCTGCCTCAGCCTCTCAGGTGCTGAGATGACAGGTGTGCAGATTTTGGGTTGTTGGTGTTAGCCATTGTGACTGGCATAGGACAAGGATTGCCTCCCCTTGATAGCTGGAGGTGAGGCAGGTGTCTTCTTCAGTGTGGCCCTCCATGACCTCCCCTGTTTCTGTACAGACTCAGAGGCCATGAAGAAGGCCGCCTTGGCGATGAGGGAGGAGGAGCTGGTGAGCGAGCGCACAGAGGCCTTTACCATCGCGCGCAACCTACTCACGGCTGCGGCAGACGCCACCGAGCGCATCATGTCGTCCTACAAGGAGGTGACGGAGCTGGCCGGCTACACAGCACGTGTACATGAGATGTTCCAAGTGTTTGAAGATGTCCAGCACTGTCGCTTCAAGCGGCCAGGGGAGCTGGAGGACACGCAGCCAGGGACAGGGACCATAGTGCGCTCTGGTATCCACGTGGACGGGCCCCTGCGCATCCAGGGTAGGTGGCTCTACCCATTGCCCAGACCCATCCTGAGGACTTTAGGTGAGCCATGGAGAAAGTCAGCCAGCTGAGTGTGGCAGATGGGCCTGGTATGGGAGCTGCCTTTGTTTTTGTGGTGTGTGTGTGTGTGTGTGTGTGTGTGTGTGTGTGTGTGTGTGTGTGTGTCTGTGTCTGTGTCTGTGTCTGTGTCTTTTTGAGACAGGGTTTTACTGCATAGTAAAGGCTGGCTTTGACCTCATTATGTAGCCCAGGCTGGCCTAGAATTTGCAGAGATCTTCCTGTCTCAGCCTCTCAGGTGCTGAGATGACAGGTGTACAGATTTTGTGTTGTTGGTGTTAGCCATTGTGACTAGGGTAAGACCAAGTCTCACTACTTTGTCTCATGACTCTCAGAAAGTTCAGGCTGGCTGGAACTCAGGACAGTCCTTGTGCCTCAGTTTCTCCAGTGCTAGGATGACAGGCTTTGTGCTACCTTGCCCAGCCTGGAGATGGGGCCAGGTGCAAGGGCTGTTGAACAGGAGGCTCTGGGTTCAAGTTCCAGGGGACAGAAGGAGCAGCCCAGGACCCTGGGCTCAGCTCCTGGATACTGGGCTGTTTCCCAGTGCTCACAGGGTCCATGGATGCCGTGCCTCACCCCTCCTTGCCTTCCCTGCAGGCCAGGTGGTGGACGTAGAGCAGGGCATCATCTGCGAGAACATCCCCATCATCACACCTGCAGGAGAGGTGGTGGTGTCCAGCCTCAACATCCGGGTAGGCAGGGTGGGACAGGGTGGGGCGGGACTCAGGCACCTGGGGAGACACCTGTATCTCAAAGGCCATTCCTTGGCTAGTTGCCTGGCCCTGCTGGCAATAGCCCTTGTCCCCATATATGCACAGCAGATAGGACAAGGTCGAGGGGAGAGGTGATATGTCCCTGGCAGCACATGCTAGGCTGATGGTCAGAGCTGATGAAGAGGCTCACAGTCACCAGACTTGGCCAGAGGTTACCCATGTCTGCTGGTCCAGTCACTGCTGGATCCCATTCTCCCAAGAGGATCAGACTTGGGGCTGTGCTTGCCCTGCAGTTGCAGGCAGTGACACTGCCACTGTCCCACCTGAGCTACTCGGCTGTCCAGCCCAGAGCTCTGCCTGTCCACTGTGGGCAGCGTAGCGCAAGGCCTGTGGTGGACACAAAGCTGTCCCCGGGAGCATTGCCAGCCCTGAAGAGGTGAGGAGAGGGATCACCAGGTACTCTCTGGCCAGGCACACGCTGCAGCTGTGAACTGGAATGCTGGGCCCAAGCAGTGGCTGCAGCAGCACAGCCCTAAGGCTGGTGGAGAGAAACTGAGATGCTGCTGCAGCAGTCGCCAAACAGGCTGGAGCAGGACATGTCCTAGCGCACAGGTCAGGCTGTGTATGCCTGTAGTTTAAGTAAACAATTGTGTAGAAGATTATTTTTTTGGTCTATGGGGGAGGGTTGCTTTTTTTTTTTTTTTTTTTAGTTTTTGAGACAGGGTCTCATCATGTAGTTGAGGCAGAACTTCACCTCACTATGTAGCCCAAGCTGGCCTCAAACTTGTAGAGATCTCCTGCCTCAGCCTCCCTAGTGCTGGGATCACAGGCCCGCACCACAACACTCTGCTTTGTTTTTTAGTTTTGAGACAAGGTCTTGTTATATACAATCTGGCCTTAAACTCACTACTTAGCTCAGGCTGACCTCAAACTTGTACAGCTCCTCCTGCCTCAGCCTTCCAAGCACTGAGATGACAGACAGGCATGCGCCACCTCATGTCATACACTGTGACCTTTGGGCTGGTTACTGAGACCCAGAGATAAAGCAGGGGGCCCTGCCTTCAGTGCTCCTGCTGACCCTTGGAGCTCCGTGGCATCGCAGTGTGGACGCACGGTCCTCATGTCACGTTCTCCCTCTGTGCAAAGTCTCTCCTCCTTTTCTTGTCATTGTCATTGTTGCTGCAGGTCTACACACTGAGCTCCACCTCTGGTACTCTGTAGTCCCGATAAGTCACTCAGTTGCCCAGCCTGGGCTCCACCTTAAGGATCGAAGCTCTATACCACCACAGTGCAATGAAGCTCCCCTTTTTCTAGGGACACCAGTGGTGTTGCACAAGGGACCGTGCCAGTATCATTTAAGATATCTGTGATATTCCCATTTCCAAATAGGGTCACACCTGAGCAACTGGACCTTAAGCCTCTGATATATGAATTTGGGGGGCATAGTTTGGCCCATGTCACTGTCTGAGATGAATCAAAGGCCCTTATCAGGAGCCTCATGCCCAATGTCGCTCTCTGTGGCATTCACAGATAAAGAGGGTCAAAGGACAGTGGTGCTGGCTGTGCTGGGCAACCTCTGTCCCCAGATGCTGGGTATGGGTGCTGAACAACCTGTGGAGAAGACAGCCTCATGCTCACACATGCCAGCTGGTGTCCTGTGGGGACTTTGTTGTGCTGTGATTCCTGGTGGAACAGGAGGCGAGCAGGCCTGGGGCACATTGTGTGTGTTGGGATATGCCTGTCCCTTCTTCCTGTGCCTGCCCTGTGCTTTCTGGACAAGTCAGGCCTTAGGGTAGGGTTGGGTCACATCCCTGTGCTGACCTACTGGGACAAGCATTCAACTGGGGCTCCATCCTGTGCCAAAAGATCCAAGCCAGGAGTGGGAATGCACATCTACCATCCAGCACTCTGGAAGCTGAGGCAGGATGGTCGGTGTAAGATTGATGCCACCCTGGGCTACATAGTTTAAGGCCAGCCTAGACTATACAGTGAGTCCCTATCTCAAAAAAACAAAACTAGAGGCCAAGGAAATAGCTCAGTAGCTATCCTTGCCTGGCAAGTGCAAGGGCCTGAGTTCAATCCCCAGTTCGGCAAAAAAAAAAAAAAAAAAAAAAAAAAAAAACTAAGTTAATTAATTTAAAAGCCAATAGCTGCCAATGGTGCTGCCCTCCCACAGGTGGAAGAGGGTATGCACCTGCTCATCACGGGCCCCAATGGCTGTGGCAAGAGCTCCCTCTTCCGGATCCTGGGCGGGCTATGGCCCACGTACGGCGGTGTCCTCTACAAGCCTCCACCACAGCGCATGTTCTACATCCCACAGAGGTGAGGTGTGCTCTGCCCCACTGCACCCCCCCGGGCATGCTTTGGAGCTGGGGGCTGCTGGCAGGGCACACAAGTGCTGTGCGTGTCCACCGCGCATGGCAGCTGGAACTCGAGCTGACAGGTCGTGCCTACGCCCTGCAGGCCGTACATGTCCGTGGGCTCTCTGCGTGACCAGGTCATCTACCCAGACTCAGTGGAGGACATGCGCCGTAAGGGCTGCTCGGAGCAGCAGCTGGAAGCCATCCTGGACATTGTGCACCTGAACCACATCCTGCAGCGGGAGGGAGGTGCGTGCACCCGCAGTGCAGCACACACGTGGCCCCAAGTGTCCAGAGACTGCAGGCAGGGCCTCTCCTGTGGGGTGCTGACCCCACTGGGTGTTCTCCCCATCACCCTCTCTCAGAAAAGACAGCTCTGAACTGAGACCTGCAAGTCTTTCGGTGGTTACTCCATTTGTGAGGCAGGACAGCAAGACAGAACATGGCAGGGAGGTGACAGGTCAGCCAGACTTGCAGCAGGCCAAGGGCTAAGATGTGATGCTGACTCTGATTGTCCCCAGAGTCCCCTGTCTGGAGGAGGGCAGAGGGGCCAGGGCTTCAGGGGCAGGCAAGGGCCATTCTCGGGCTTCCAGGAAGTGGGGACACCACACCACTGCTTCCTGCTAGGGCCAAAATAGCCTCAGGAAGAGCTCTTCCCCTGAAGACCAGGGCCCAAGCCACTGCTTCCCTCCCGGGTGCAGCCACTCGGGACAAGGTGGGGGCAGGAGGTGGGCCCTGCTCAGATCTCCTGGCCTGGCCCTCTGTGTCTCATCCTACAGTTGCCATTCTAGGGCTAGGGCCAAGGGCAAGAGGTGCCACCTTCTGTCTCTTGGTTTTGTTATTTGTTGTTATTTGTTGTTGTTTTGAGACAGGGTCTCACTGTGCGGATAAGGCTGGCCTTGAGCTCACTGTGTAGCCCCGGCTGGCCTCGAACTCAGGGATCCTCCGACTTTAGCCTCCCCAGTGCTGGAATTACAGGCATGTGACACCAAGCCCAGCTTCCTTCTGTCTTTCAAAGACAGCTCTCCAGGCTGCCTTGCATATAACATGTGGCCATAGCACATCTACAGCCAGGCTAAAAAGCAGGGTTTTCATTCTGAGCTGCAGGTGCTGTGGAAGAAGAAGTAGCAGAGAAGGAGAGCCACGTGCCTCCCCCAACTACCCAGCACTGCCTGTGTGCTAGGACTTCTGCACCAGAGTGTCACTGTCTCCCTCACGTGCCTTCAAGGCTGCTTTCCTCTGTGTACATTTCTGGGCCTTATCTCACACCCCCTTAGGTGATCACAGCACTCCTGCTGGACTCCAGACATCCCAGATTGTCCCAGTTCCAGTCCCCACTCTTTCCTCTTCCCTCCCCTCCCCTTCCCTCACTTCCCCTCCCCTTCTCTCACTTCCCCTCCTCTCATTTCCCCTCCCCTCCACTCCCCTCCCCTCCCCTTCTTTCAAGATAAGGTCTATACATTTCAGGCCACCCTCAAACTCACTGCAGTCTTCCTGCCTCAGCCTCCCAAGTGCTGGGATAACAGGCATGTGCCACCATATCCAACTCCAACTCGTTTTCAGTTATCAAAGTACCACAGATGGACAGGCAGAGACAGGACACAGAGCAGAAGCAACCACTGGACAAACCTCTCTGGAGTCAGATGTGTCCATGTTCCCAGGGGTCTGTTTCTGAGGCCTCTATGGGCACCCTGCCCATGCATACTGACCCTTGGGTTGAGCACTTTCTGCCCACACAGGTTGGGAGGCCCTGTGCGACTGGAAGGATGTGCTGTCTGGCGGCGAGAAGCAGCGGATTGGCATGGCTCGGATGTTTTACCACAGGTGAGGCCTAGACTGCCTGCATCCAGAAGGGGTGGGAGGTCAGAGGAGCCCCGGCCCATGGCCTTTCTCCTGCTGCAACCCAAGGCCCCAGTATGCCCTGCTGGATGAATGCACCAGTGCTGTGAGCATTGACGTGGAGGGCAAGATCTTCCAGGCAGCCAAGGATGCAGGCATTGCGCTGCTCTCCATCACCCACCGGCCCTCCCTGTGGTAGGTGCCTCTCAGGCGGAGGCCTGCCCTGAGTGGGGGTGGGGAGATGGGGACAGGGAAGGTGGCCACAGCTGAGGTCTCGTTCTGTCACCACAGGAAGTACCACACGCACCTGTTGCAGTTCGATGGCGAGGGAGGCTGGAAGTTCGAGAAGCTGGACTCTGCGGCACGTCTGAGCCTCACAGAGGAGCGGCAGCGGCTGGAGCAGCAGCTGGCTGGAGTCCCCAAGATGCAGCAGCGCCTCCAGGAGCTGCGCCACATCCTCGGCGAGGACCCTGGGCCTGGTGTCTCCACCTGAACGCCACCAGGCCACTGGCCAGCCCTGCCCCAGGCTCTCAGATCACATGAAGGAAACCAAGGTCCCACCCTGAGGTCCCACCCTGCCCTCACTGCCTGCATGCCTCCTGCCACTGACTTCGGCCACCCTCCCTGGAGAAGCCAGGGCCCTGGGCACTATGCCACTGACTGCCTGCACGGAGCAGTGTGTCCTCCAGGTCCTTTCTTTGTTCCAGGGAGGGGCCTAGGACTTGGGGCTAAACCTAGAGATGGAGCGGGACCCCGAGATCCCAGTACACTGCCACCAACTAGAGGCCACCTCCGTCCTAAGACTCAACTAACCACTTCCTTATCACTGTTGCCACCCCTGACCCATGGAGTACACTTCCTGCCATAGAAGCAGTTCAACAGGGCCCAGAGTTAGAGTCCTGTGCCAGTGGCAGGCAGCCCTGGGCTTCACTCCTCCTCGACCTAATGTGTTGGCTTCCCTGTGTGTGGCCTGCTCCATTGCCAGCAGGGGAGGTGACCAGACCCAGGAGCTCCCAGCAGCCACCAGTACCCCCCACACACACCAGCCTACACTGCCAGCTGCCACTGGGGGGCGCATGCCACCCATCTACTGGGAGCCAGGCCTCCGTGTGCCCAGCTCTGTGCCAAAGAGGGATCCCAGGGAGCGCTGTGTCGCCAGAGGGAGACCCCACTGCCGCGTGTGCCTTTCCCAGACCCTTGGCCCCCAGGCGGGGCACCCTCAGTCCCCTCAGTAAAGCTGCTGTGGAAAATGCATTCCCGCTTCCCTACATCAGGAGTGAAGGAGAAGCTACAGTCACACCCAGTCTCCTCAGGATACACAGCCTAGCTCTGCCTCTGGCTGACTCAGAATCTGGTCCGTAGAGCCAGTGTTAGGGCAGTGACCTTCCACCATGCAGTAGAAGGAACCATGCCTGCTCCCTGCAGGACAGACCCACCAAACCATGTATGCTGGCCCATGCCTGTCACCCAGCACTTGGGAGGCTGAGGCAGGAGAGTTGATACAAATTGGAGGCCAGCCTGGGCTACTTGATGAGACCCTGTTTCAAACAGAGACAAAGCACATATCCATACAACAGAGTACCACTTGGATGAAAGGGGGAACAGAGCACTGGCACGAGCAACATGTGGCACTGCTGAGGTGGCACACCAAAGGCCACACAGCACTGGATTCTGCTGCAAAGGGCAGGGAACAGGCAGCACCATAGTAACAGGCAAAGCAGCAATTGCCAGGGCAGAGAGTACTTATGGGTACAGCACTTCCTTTGGGAGAAGAGGGGCAATGTTCCGGAACTGCAGGGAATGATGGAAATTTACTAAACACTGCTTGGCACTTTAAAAGGGCTAATTTTACAGATCCTGCCTAGCTAAGTAGATAGCTGGTGGGCGAGCAGACCCCCAGGTCATGGCCAGGGGGGTGATGGATGGATAGGAGGTGCATTGGGACAGGATGGGGGTACAGGGATGATCACAGGCACCATTCTGGATGCCCAAGGGAGGAAGAAGCAAGCATTTGCCCCTGCAGAGACCCAAAGCCAGAGGTGGCACCCAGAGGGGCGGCGGACTGGGGGCTGGGAGATTTCCCTGTGTCTCTTCTCAAGACTGCATGACTTATGTAGTGTTGGTGTATGGAAGGCTGAGGCAGGAGGGTTACCATGATTTTTGAGGCCAGCTTGGGCTGCCTAGTGGAGACCCTGGCTCAGAAAACAAAAAAATTCAAGCCCTAAAACTCATCATGCCTGAGGTCACAAAAGAAGTCTCAGCAAATAGAAAAACAATTGGTGCCACACAGTCCATATTCTTGAGCTGTAGTAGAATAAAACTGAAAGTCACATCAGGCAGTGGGCATACCCCTGCCATCCTAGAACTCAGGAGGCTGAAGCGGGAGGATTGCTGTAAGTTCCAGGCTGGCCTGGGCTACATAACCAGACTTTTTCTCAAAACAAAATTAAATCACATCAATAACTAGAAAACAAAGCTGTGGAGATAGCTCAGCAACCTCACTGCCTGCCTGGCAAGCACAAGGATCCGGGCTCACTGTATACCATGCTGGCCCCAAGAGCCTGGATGCCTCATGCCAGCCACCGAGACCGGGCCTGGTGGTGCACGCTTGCAATCCCAGCACTGGGGAGGCTGAAAACAGGAGGACCATTATAAATCCAAGCTGCATAGTGAGACCCTGAACCAAATAAATAAGTAAATAAATTTTAAAATAAAATAATGAAACCAAAAGCACAGGGGAGAGAGCTCAACAACAGTACTTGCCTGGTGAGGTTCTGAGTCTCTACCCCAAAAAACCTAAAATGAAGTCCTCCATATGTTTCCACATTATATTTATTTATTTGGGGTGCTGGAGGTGGAGCCCACCTTGTGTGTATCGGGCAAGTACTCAGCCACAGAACTGTGTCCATGCTGCACACTTTTCTAGCACTGAGCTTCATCCTCAGCGAGTTGTGGGGGTCTGTACATAGCCCAGAGTGCCCTTGAACTTATCACCTTCCTGCCTCGGCCTCCTGAAAAGCTGAGAGTGCAGGCACATTGGTTGACAAAGCACCCAACAACCCTAGAAATTTAAATTAAAAACCACACTTCCAAATAATCCTTTGGTCCCAGAAGAATAAATCTAAATGGCTTATAACTCACCTGCAGAGAAACAGCAGAGCCAGAGCCCAAGCTTGAGTTCTGTGGATGTCCATGGCTGCCTCAGTTGCCCTGGTTTCTCCCAGGACAAGGCATGTGTGACAGTGCAGTCGCTGCCTGCGGTGCTCCTAGGATGGCAGGGTCTACTGGGAAGTGCAGAGGTCCATGGAGGCATGTCCTTGAGGGGGTCATGGCACCCTCCTCTCTTCTTTGTTTTGGTGGTGGTGGTTTTTTGACACAGGGTCACACTGTTGCCCAGGCTGGTCTCGAACAAACATGCCTCTCCCGCCTCAGCCTCCAAGCACTGGGGTGGTGGGTGTGCCCAAAGTCTGCTCCTCCTCCTCTGCTTCCCAGGCAACACTGCCATGAGGCTGCCTCACCATTGGCCCAGAGCAATGGTGCCCACTCCCTGCAGACCAGAACTTCGCACACCTGTGTTCAGAAGGGAATCATCCTGGGGCGACTGACAGTCACAGAGAGCTGACCAGCACACAGCCTTCCAGGGAACACCAGTGCAGCAAGAGCTTCTCGGCATGGCTGACTAAACCCAAAGACAGCAGGAGGCCCCAGCATAAAGGTGCACGCCTGCCATCCCAGCACTCTGGGAAGTCAAGACAGGAGGGCCCCAAGTTTGAGCCCAGCCCAGGCAATTTAATGAATTAGCAAGACCCTTCTCAAAACTAAAAAAAATTGAAAAGGCTGAAGATGTAGTTCATTGTAAAGGTTTGAACCACAGTGCCACAAGGCAAAAAAAGGGGGTGCGGGATGGGGAGATGGCTCAGTGGAATAAGCGCTTCCCTGGCAAGTGCAAGGGCCTGAGTTCAATCCCCGGTTCCGCCCCAAAAAAAGCAAAACAAGAAAGTCAAGCTGGGCAGCACTGGAAGGGTGAGATAGGAGGATCTCTGTGAGTTTAAGGCCAGCCTGGACTACAATATGAGACCTGTTTTATGTATTTAGTACAGGGTCTACAGGGTCTCACTACACAGATCGGACTTGTAGTGATCCTCCTATTTTCAGCCTCCCAGGCGCTGGGATTATAAGCACACTCCACCACGTCATCTCCATCACTGTCTAAGTGAATGGGGCAGGGTTGGCATGGCTTGCAATGCCAGGGATCAAACCCCAGTCCCTCTACTCTACCTAAGCAAGGCGCTTTAGTTAGTCCACTGAACTATCTGGCCAGCTCGTCTCAACAAAGAAGGAGGAGGCAGAGGAGAAAAGTCAACAAGACAGCAGAAATTAATTGTATGGAGACAGGTCAAGAGTACTAGAAGTTTTTATCTGTCTCTGGCAGGAGTGAAAGAAGAGACCCAGGAGTCGTGGCACATACCCATCTTTTCAGCACTTGGGAGGCTATGGCAGGTGGCTCTTGTGAGCTCAAGACCAGCCTACACTATGTAGCCAGACTTCATCTCAGAAAAAAGAAAATTATATATATATATATATATATATATATATATATATATATATATTTTTTTTTTTTTTTTTTTTTTTTTTTTTTTTTTTTGGTCTTTTTTGAGACAGGGTCTCACTATGCAGTTCAGGCTGGCCTTAAGCTCACTTTGTAGCTCAGGCTGGTCTTGAATTCACAACAATCCTCCCGCCTCAGCCTCCCAAGTGCTGGAAAATAATATATTTATTAAAAACAATTTGGCACATATAGTTAACATAATTAAAAAAGAAATAATGTAACTGTGCCACTTCTATAATAGTCAGGGAAGGGCTGGGGAGATAGCTCAGTGGCATAAGTGCCTGCCTGGCAAGTGCAGGGTCCTGAGTTCAATCCCCAGTACCACACACTCACACACAAAAATATCAAATAATGGTCAGGGAAGCTGGGCATGGTAGCACATGCCTGTCATCCCAGCCTCAAGGCAGGAGGGAAATGGGGGTCTAGCTGCAGAGACAGGAAAGGCACAGTAACCCCCACCCCTGCGGAACTGGGGACGCAAGGCAAAGCCTTCACACTAAGCTCCATTCCCAGCTCCTTTTTATCCATTTTTCATTCTGAGACAAGTTCTCAATAAATTTCTGGGTTACTCAGGCTAGGCAGGAACTTGTGGCCCTGCTGCCTCAGCCTCCCAGAGGGCTGGGGTTGCAGGTGTACACCGTGGCACCTCCCAAGACTCTTCTGCAGCACACCCCTCTGCAATTCTCAGCCTCTTGGCCGGCCCTCAGGGATTATTTTCTGTTTTGTTTTCTTTTGAGACAAGGTTTCAGTATGCAGTTTATGCTGGCTTTGAATTTGATATTGTAGTTTCGGCTGGCTTCATACACACTCTGTTCCTCCTACCTCAGCTTCCCAAGTGCTAGAATAAGAGGTATGTGACACCACACCTGGCTCCTTCTGGGAATTCTTAAGGCAAAATGGGCAGTCATAAAAGAAAAGATCGATAGATACTATTATATTAAAATTGGGAGGGGCTGGGGAGATGACTCACTGGAATAATCGCTTCCCTGGCAAGTGCAAGGGCCTGAGTCAATCCCTGGTTCTGCCAAAGTAAATAGATAGATAGATAGATAGATAGATAGATAGATAGATAGATAGATAGATAGATAGATAAAATAAAATAAAATAAATTAAAATAGGTCTGGCCAGATAACTCAGCAGACTAAAGCACCTGCTTAGGCAGAGCGCAGGGGCCAAGGTTCAATCCTGCCCCCGGGGCGCACTGCGATACCATTGAGACTGAGCATGGTGGCATGCACCTGTAATCCCAGCGTTTGGGAGGCTGAAAACAGGAGGATCAGTACGAGTCTGATGTGTGTAGTGAGACCCTGAGCACCATGTACTAAATACATTAAAAAACAAATTAAAATGGAGGCCTTCTCTTCACGAAGTGATACCAAGAGCAACCTGAGAAAATTGAACATAAGCATTTTCTAGAGGATGAGAACAAAGTAACTCAGAGGCGGCATCATTTCTCACTACGTGGGCAGAAGCACCGAGCTGTGGTCAGGGCCCAGGCCTCTCCCGCCGCAAGGAGACGGCCAGCAAGAGTGGCCAGCAGCTATCCAAGGTCCAAGGCGGCTGCACCTGCCTGCTGTGTGTGGGAGGGGCTGAGCTATCTGCAGGGCACACATAGCAGAGAGTCCGTATGCAAGATGTTCAGCAACACTAGGGAGGCTGAGATGGCAGGATTGGCCCAGCTTCAAGGCCAGCCTGTGTTGGTCTTGAGTCTATGGGTGGATTTGTTTCCTTCTGGAGATGTGCCCAGAGACATTAGCAGTGCCATATAGAAAATGTCTGTCCTTCTGAGACCACCAAGGGGGTATGTGTTAGGGTGCAAGGGGTACAGGAGCAACAGAGACAAGTAGAGGCCAAAGCCAGGGGACTGCCACGGGTATAGCACTTTCTGGTCCAGCTGTAGGAGCCCTTTCCCATCCTGGGCTCCAGATGCCTATGTGGCCCCTACATAGCTGCCTGAGCTCCCCCATTGCCTGGCTGTTGGCACATGCACCATTTCCCTGTCCCTTCCCAGTGGGAGGTGGCACCTAGTGACCCAGAGTGTGGCCCAGGACAGCTGGGTCCAAGTTCCTCCTCCACAGAGCACTCTAGACTCACTACCTTGGGATATTCCAGGCATGGTGACGTGCACACAGCTGTAATTGCAGCACTCAGGAGGCTGAGGCAAGAGATTGCTGTGAGCTTGAGGCCAGCCTGGGCTACAAAGTTAGTTCAAGGCCAGCCTGAACTGGGTAGTGAGACCCTGTCTCAAAAAGACAAACAAATAATAAAGTTAGCAAGAGTCCTGGGAAAGTCACCTACTTCTATGCCTTGCCCTTTCCCTTTCCTTCCTCTTCCTGTGTATGGTACTGGGAATTGAGCCCAAGGCATTTGCACTGAGCTACAGCACTAGGCTGGCCTTGAGCTTGGGATCTCTTTACCATAGTCTCTTGGCTAGCTGAGATGACCAATGTGCACTGCCTCACCTGGCTCCATACTCCATTTCTTCTCTGAGCATGTGACAAGAAACCTAGCACTGGGTATCCAAGTGCTCAGAGAGGGACAATGAAGCCCTGAGCTTCTGTGCCCTCAGCTGCTGGAAGTTCAGGCTTGGGCCCACCACCCTCCCCTACATGCTGGGCTCCCACCAAGTCCTTTCCAGAGCCATGCACCTACCCCTAACCATTTCCTCCTTTCTCCACTGGGGACTCTGGCTATCATGAACAGTGACACAGCAGAAATTGCCCAGAGGCAGGCTCCTGCATTCTCCTGCCTCAGCCTCCTGCACCCTACCCAGCAGCGAGGGTTCCCAAGTCTGGGCCCTGCACTGAGTTGTCTGCAACGTCTGCCTCTCCTCATGCCTGCAGCCATCCCTGGCATGGCCTCCTGCCTTCTCCCTGCCAAAGCCCTAAAAGCTGTTTCTGAGGCCCAGGAAAGGTGGCCACCAAGCCCTCCATGGTTGCTGCTTAAGCGCCCACCCTCTGCCAGGCCCCAGCCATCCTGCAGAAGTCCAGGTCCCCAGGTCAACTCTTAACCCTGCTGTTCACTAGCTGTGCTATTTGTGCAAGTTTCTAAACTTCCATGCCTCAGTTTCCCCACTTCAACCTGACACTTCATGTCTGGGTAGTGCCAGTCACAGATCCACTCATGGTCCCATGGGCACTGCATGGAGGGTGAAGGTCTGTGGCCGGCTCTCCACCTCACCTGCCAAGGGATGGCAGCACCCAGCCCGGCACCATGGGCACAGGCGTGTGGGCGGGGCCAGGCTGCCGGGCTGGGCCTCGCATGATGAATTGGGCTGCGTGCAGCTGCACAGGAGAGAGGCTGGGCTCTACGCAACTTGTTCAGGATGCTGCCAGCTGCTTCTCAGCCCAGCTGTCCTACCCAGGTAGGTGCAGGCTGGGGTGGGCATCGGTGCAGGGTAAGGGTCTGGGGCCCTCTAAGGCAGGAAGGAGATAAGGGGCTGGCTGGCTGACTGGAATCAGGCAAGGGCCCCGGGGCACCAGCAGCCTTTCTGTCACAGGAACTTCCTGGTGCCCAGGGGCTCAGCATCTCCCCCGGGGTAAGGGTGGGCACTGGTGCCAGGAAGTGGAGAACTGGGGTTTGGGACCCCAGATTCAATAAGCAGCCTGAGCCCCCGCTGGGACAGGGTACAGATGCGGCCTCATTCCCCACCCCCACAGCCACCCAACCGGCCCAGCCAGCTGCCAACTACGCTGCTGCCACCTCACCCTGGGGCCTAGAGCCCATGCTGCTTGCCACCCTGCAGCAGGAGGAAGCAGGGACCCCAAGCGGAGCATGCCCAGCCTTCCCTGCACTGTGGGGTCCCAGGGTGCCCTTTAAGGGCAGCACAGATCTAGCTGCACACTGCTGCCCCCTTACCCATGCTTTGGTTGAAGAGGGGACCTGGGCCCCTGATGGGTGGGTGGCAGCAGCCAGCTGTGCTGTGAGGCTAGGGCCCCTCCTACAGACCCCTGTTTGGGTGCCCTTCCCACAGCCCCCTGGGCTGGCACCTTCTACCACCATGTTGTACCTGGCACAACTTTGCTAGTCCCTGGGAGTAGGGGTGGGTGAGGACAGCCTGGGCAGAGAAGGTCCTCTGCAGGTGCTGCCTTTGTCCATGCCTCCTCTGCCCCAGCCTGGACAAAGGCAGGCATTGATGGCTCCAAGGTTGCTAGGACTCTGAGGTCCATGCTGTGCCCTTCCTAGGGACCCAGGCAGTTCAGGGAGGGAGACACCAGGCTGGCACAAGAGCTTCCAACCAGATGGGGAGGAAACCCTGTCCCTTTGTCCTCATGTCCCAGGGGGTGTCTCCCTGGAGGCAGAGAGTGGCAGGGAGCCCCCTAGCCAGAAAACTCTGGGTGGGGGTGCAAGTGCCAGATAGTGGGTCCCTGGCCTGGGCCTCTGGACAGAGGCGACATTGTTGGGGTGGAGGCAGGGCTGCCTTGGCCGGCCACTGTGGACAAAGCTGCCAGCTGTGGGGGAGCCTGGTCACCAGGCCCTTGCTCCCTCCCCCAGGACGACATGAATGGGCTGAGCCCTGACTGTCTCCCTCCCACTCAGGACAATGCCCTCCACAGCCATCTTGTGCCCGTCACCACTGCCCTGGGGCAGCTGAGCTGAGGCTACACCGCACTACCCAGGAAACCACGCTGCTGCTCCCCTTTGTGCTGGTGAGTGCCCAGGTCCCACAACCCCAAAGATGTCCCCCGAGGGATGGGTGGGGTGATACGGCCAGGCCAGGGCAGGGCCCCCCAACAAGCAGACGCTGCTGCAGAGATACCCAGGGTCCAGAGGAAGTGCCTGGTCCTGCCTGGCTGTGTCCCTGAGATAAGGCTCCTAGCCTTCCTGGGGCTTGGCCGGGGGCCGGAGTGGCAGTGGGCAGCTCCTGGCTGGCATGCATCCACATGCTCAGCTGCAAAGGCTCCAGCTCAAGTCAGGGCTTGCCACCAGCTCTTGCCCCTCCCAGGGGCTCTGCCAAAGGCCACATCTGTCCCAGTGTCCCCCAGGTAGCTGGGTGAGCCTGATGTGCCCAAAGAGCAGGGGGAGGGGGGCCTGTTTTGGAGGCTGGGGACTCTCAGGTTCTCTCTGGGTAGCCTGCTTCACCCCTTTCCTACTCCTCCTCTTCAAGCCCCCACACCCAGCCCCTGACTGCTTCGTCACCCCTGCCAGCCCCTCTACACCATGACCCTGGCCACCTATCTGTTGCTATCTTTGGGACCAATGTGGCTTTGGGACCCTGATTCCCTGTCCAAGGTGGTGAGGGTGCCTCTGTGCCCAGGGTGGGTTTTCTCTTTCTGTCCCTCAAAGTCCCTCTGATGGGGCCTGTGGACTTCCAGGCAGAACCTGTTCCGTTGAATATCAGAGTCAGATGCAGGCAAAGCGGAAGATGAAAGGGCCATTCCTTGTGGGTCCTGCACTGGCCTTCACTGCTCTCTTCAGTACTGGGACACATCATGTGTCCCTTTTTCTCTCCTTTGTGTCCTCCCTGCTGTCTCTCTGTCCTGTCTTTCTACCTCCCTCACCCCATGCCCCCCATGCCCACTCTGTCTCTCTGTCCCTCCCCCAGGCCCCAGTGATGGCTCCCTGGCCTCCCTTTGGCTTCCACATTCTGCTGCCACCACCACTGCTGCTGCTGCTGCTGCTGCTATCCCCACAGCCATTGCTGCCCTTCTTGGGGGCCCATCATTTCTCTGCGCCCAATGCCACCTTCAACCACCTGGCTCTGGACCCAGGCCAGGGCACACTCTATGTGGGCGCAGTGAACCGCCTCTTTCAGCTCAGCCCAGAGCTGCAGCTCGAGGTCACGGCTGTCACTGGCCCCATTGTTGACAGTCCTGACTGCGTGCCTTTCCGAGACCCAACCGAGTGCCCACAGGCTCAGCTCACTGACAATGCCAACCAGCTGCTGCTTGTGAGTGGTAGGGCTCAGGAGCTGGTGGCCTGTGGGCAGGTGAGGCAGGGAGTGTGTGAGAAGCGGCGGTTGGGGGACGTGGCCACAGTGCTATACCAGGCTGAGGACCCAGGGGATGGGCAGTTCGTGGCGGCCAACACCCCAGGGGTGGCCACAGTGGGCCTGGTGGTACCCCTGCCTGACCGGGACCTCCTGCTGGTGGCCAGGGGCCTGGCGGGCAAGCTGTCTGCCGGAGTGCCACCCCTGAGTGTCCGCCAGCTGACTGGGCCTCAGCCCTTCTCAAGCGAGGGCCTGGGCCGCCTTGTGGTGGGCGACTTCTCTGACTACAACAACAGCTACGTGGCAGCCTTCACCAACACCCATTTTGCCTACTTTGTCTTCCGCCGTCGTGGTGCACGGGCCCAGGCAGAGTACCGCTCCTATGTGGCCCGTGTGTGCCTAGGGGACACCAACCTCTACTCCTACGTGGAAGTGCCCCTGGTGTGCCAAGGCCAAGGGCTCATCCAGGCTGCCTTCCTTGCCCCGGGCACCTTACTGGGGGCATTTGCTGCCAGCCTGAGTGGAGCTCGTGCAGCCCTGTGTGCCTTTCCTCTGGCTGAGCTGGATGGCAGCATGGAGCGTGCCCGGCGACTCTGTTACACAGCGGGTGGCCGGGGCCCCAGTGGCATCGAGGAAGCCACTGTGGAGTATGGTGTCACGTCACGCTGCGTCACTCTGCCACTGGTAAGTGGCCCGGGCAGGATTACATATTCTCATGAGGTGTCTGTGGCATGGGGCAGGGCTGTTCTCCGCAGTGATGACCTCTTGGCTGGCTTGTCACGGCAGCACTCTGGCTGCTCTGTCCTGGTCCCTCTCCCAGAGCCAACTGTCCCATCCTTGCCTAGGACTCGCCCGAGTCGTATCCCTGTGGGGACGAGCACACTCCCAGCCCCATTGCTGGCCGCCAGCCCCTTGAGGCCCAGCCACTGCTGCAGCTCAGGCAGCCCGTGAGCGCTGTGGCAGCCCTCCAGGTGGATGGGCACACCATTGCTTTCCTGGGTGACATCCAGGGCCAGTTGCATAAGGTAAGTGCCTGACTGAGGAGTGCCCTTGTGTGGCCTCTGCTTGACCCTCCACTCATGCCTCCCATACCTCAGGCAGCAGGTGTCCCCTCCTGCTTGGGTTCTCCCCTGGGTGTCTTAGGGTGACTGTCCAGGCACCTCTTAAGATGACCCTACCTTCTCTAAGCAATGCGAACCAATTGAGGTGGGTGCGGGTAACCTGCCTACTTCCCATAGCTCCTGGAGCCCTGGAGTGGCCCTGTTGCCACTCCCAAGTGTCCAGTAGGAGGTTGGCTCTGGGGCACAGGGAGCCCCTGCCAGGAGGATTGCCACGATGGTCCAACCCTGTCCCTGTGCCCTGCCCAGGTCTTTGTCAATGACTCCCGAGGCCAAGTGTATCATTCCCAGCAAGTGGGGCCCCCAGGTGTGGCCATCAGCCCTGACCTGCTGGTGGACAGTGGTGGCAGTCACCTCTATGTCCTGACTGCCCAACAGGTAAGGGCCACCCAGGCCTGGGGGCTGGGTCCACACCCATTCCCCAAGTCCTTGTGACTTCTGCCCTTCCTTCCAGGTGGCCCGGGTCCCTGTGGCAGCCTGCCCCCAGTTCCTTGACTGCCCCAGCTGCCTCCAGGCCCGGGACCCACTGTGCGGCTGGTGCATCCTGCAGGGCAGGTGAGCTCAAACCTGTGCCCTGGCAAGGGGGTGCTGCCTTGCAGAGTAGCTCCACCGGTGCCCAAGGGCCAGCCCTGCTTGCCCAGGTAGCCACATGGGCTGTGGCCGTGCTCCTCAGTCCCACCCACCCTTCCGGGTGTGGATCCAGGTGGTACCTCTGCTGTCTGATGCCCCACCTAGGTGTTCCCATCACTCTTTTCAGCACAGTCCCCTTTCCCTGCTGCCAAACCCCCAGAGAGCCTGAGACTCACAGGGTAATCCCAGGGGCCCTGCCCACAGGTGCACCCAGAAGGGCCAGTGTGAGCGGGTGGCCCAGCTGCACCAGTGGCTCTGGAGTTACGAGGACAACAGCCACTGCCTTCACATCCAGAGCCTGCGGCCAGCCCAGCAGCCCCGCCAGGAGCAGGGCCAGGTACAGCCTCCACCCCCATGTGCCTCTCACGGATACTGCCATATGCTGCTCCAGCCCCATCTCCCTGTGTCCCTTGTGTGTGCCTCAGGTCATCCTGTCTGTCCCTTGGCTGCCTACCCTGGCTGAGGATGAGTACTTCCACTGCGCCTTTGGGGACTATGACAGCTTAGCTCATGTGCAAGGTCCCCATGTAGCCTGTATCACCCCTCCCCAAGACCAGCTACCACATAACCCTCCAGGCACAGGTGAGCAGGCCCCTGGGGAAAGGCCGAGGGCAGTGCTGCAGGGAACAGGAGATACATGAGCTGTTCTGCTACCACTGTCCGCCCCAGACCACGTCATCCTGCCTTTGGCCCTGATGTTTGACGATGTGGCTGTGGCCACCACTAACTTCTCCTTCTATGACTGCAACACTGTCCAGGCCCTGGATGTGGCTGCCCCGTGAGTCCCTGGGATCTGGTTCCCACTGGATGGGGTGGTGGAGACCCTAATGGTGCCCAGCCTAAGCAGACCCTTGCCTCTGCAGGTGCCAGGCCTGTGTTGGCAGTCCCTGGAGGTGCCATTGGTGTCCCCAGAGCGGCCGCTGTGTGCATGGGGAACACTGCCCAGAGGGAGAGAGGACAGTCTACAGTTCCCAGGAGGTAGGTGTGTACCTGGCTCTCCATGGCTGCCCCTACTGGCACCACAGGATGGGCCAGATATCTGGGCACAGGTCCCTGGAGTACCACAAGGTCAAGGATTTTGTTCCCTAGGAGGACATACAGGTGCGTGGCCCGGAAACCTGTCCCCAGGTAGAGGCACTGGCAGGGCCTCACTTGGTGCCTGTGGGCTGGGACATCCATCTAGCCCTGCATGTGAGAAACCTTCAATACTTTCAAGTGAGTGGTCAGGTGGGCAAGATGTTTGGGACAATGGAGATGTGACATGTCCAGGGGGCTAACAGTGTCCCCATTCTCACCAGGGCTTGCCTGCCTCCTACAACTGTTGGCTGGAGCTGCCGGGAGAGCTGCAGAGGTTACCTGCCTCTCTGCAGGAGACAGCTGGGGACAGGGACGAGGATGGGGGTGCAGGTCTCATTCATTGCCAGGCCCAACAGGTGTGCAGCTGCCTGCAGCTTCACCTGCCACTGCCGGGTGCCTTCTGCAGGCCTCTTGCCCCCTGGCTTTTCCCAATACGCAGTCTTCCTGCTCTTTGCCAGGCTCTGGCACATGGCAGGAACCCAGTGCCCCTAAGCCTCTGTCCCTAGGTTCTGGGTCGGCAGGGAACAATTATATCCATTCTAGCTGGTGCCCCAAGTGGAGGTTGTCTGACCCCGCTTTCCCTCTGCAGTTTCACCCCTCCACATCCCAGTGGGAGCTGCCAGTGCCCATCTATGTCACCCGGGGGGAGACCCAGCGGCTGGACAATGCCCGCACTCTTCATGGTGAGCTGGGGGCGGCGGGTGGTGGTGGGGAGCAAGGTCTCAGCTTGCAGGGGCAGGGCTTCAGCATGCTGTCTGACCCTATCCAGTGACCCTGTACGACTGCGCTGTGGGCCACCCAGACTGCAGCCACTGCCAAGCAGCCAACGGAAGCCTGGGCTGCCTGTGGTGTGGTGACAGCCAACCTGGCTGTCGCTACGGGCCACTATGCCCACCTGCGTCTGTGCAGCTGCTGTGTCCCACGCCCAGCATCGAGGCGGTGAGCACACATCCCTGCTGTCATGACCAGCTTCCTGATTGTCCAGCCCAGTCCTAGACCCCAGCCCTGATTTGGGTCCCTAGTCTCAGACAGCTTGTCTGGCAGGGCACCCTACTGCAGGATAGAGTGTGTTGGGGAATCCCATGCACCACCCTTGCCTGCTTCAGATTGAGCCTCTCACGGGCCCCCCAGAAGGTGGCCTGGCCCTTACCATCCTGGGCTCCAACCTGGGCCGGACCTTTGCGGATATTCAAGATGCCGTGAGCGTGGCTGGCGTGCCCTGCAGCCCCGACCCTGCCCACTACCGCACCTCTGCTCGGTGAGGTACCCAGGCCACAAAGGTGGTGGGGATACCGTTGCTGGTGGCCACGCAGGGAGAAGGGAGGCTGGTGGCTAAGAAATATGGGGCCCTGAGTCAGAGCACAAAAGGAAACGAAGCAGGGGAGGGTGAGAAGGAGCCTCTCTGGGCAATGGCTGGTGGGGGACTGCAGCTTCACAGCAGCCACTCAACCTCCCTTCATCCAGGATTGTGTGTGTGACGTCCCCTGCCCCAAATGGCACGGCGGGGCCAGTCCAAGTGGCCATCAGAAGCCGGCCACCAGGCATCTCAGCCCAGCATTTCACCTACCAGGTTAGTGCCCACTCTATCCTTTGTATGGGGACATGGGGAGGATGACCAGGGTCTGAGGTGAGACTAGCATGCTGGCTCAAGGAAACAGGAAGCACTGGCATGTGCCCATGAGGGTAGCCACACAACCTCAGTGGACAGCAGGCTGGGGGCAATGGTAGTGGCAAAGAGTGCCACTGGCGACTGTCCAGGAGGGAGGAGGGCAGCAGAGCTAGTCCAGGCATGGAGGTGTTGGGATTTGTCATAGGCTGGGCTGCCTGCAGGAGCAGACGCTGCAGAGAGCGAGGACTTCTGCAGGTGCCAGCTTGAACCCTGGACACCTGCCAGGGCCACTTCTGGGGTGGGAAGCCCAGGGCTGGTGCACTTCTGTCTGCCACATGCAGCACACTAAGGAGGCAAATGGGCAGCAGGGCAAAGCTCAAGTGTGGGGGTGGGGCAGCAAACTGTCCCAGAGGTGGGAACATGGAGGAGGCTGGGAGTGCAGGATATGCAGCCAGGACACAGTGTTTCTGGAAAGAGGACACACTCAGCTGTGGCCCTGATGTTTGAGAGATCAGAAAGCATCCTGTGTGGCAGAGCCCTTTGGCCTCAGGCCTGCCACGCCTTCCCTGTTCCCCAGGATCCTGTTCTGCTGGGTTTGAGTCCCCAGTGGGGCCCACAGGCAGGCGGCACCCAGCTCACCATCCATGGGCAGCACCTGCAGACAGGAGGCAACATCAGTGCCTTCGTGGGTGGCCAAGCCTGTCCCATGTGAGTACCTAGCCCCCCCACTGTCACCTGTGCAGGAGCTGCCTGCCTCATGGCCCAGGCCTGGCTGCTGTCATGTGCTGGACACTCCATGCAGGCCTGTGCTCCCTCCAATAAAGTGAGGGTTTCTGTCAGATTCCCAGAGAAGCAGTACCATGCCCACACCAGAGATCTCTGCCCCTGGCCTCAGTGGAACTGGGCAGCAACCTCAGAGTCCCAGAGAAGAAACCTTCCTTCTGCCCCACAGCCTGGAGCCCACGTGTCCTGAGGCCATTGTGTGCCGCACCATGCCCCAGGCTGTGCCAGGAGAAGCAACCGTGCTTGTGGTCTTTGGCCATGCAGAGCGCAAACTGCTCAGCAGCCCCTTCCGATATACTGCCAACCCATGGCTCCTGGCAGCAGAGCCCAGTGTCAGCTTCAGGGGGTGAGGAGCCAGAGCCAGGGATGCTGGGACCGGGCTGGGCCACTGCTGCCCTCCCCACTCCCTCTAACCTCTGTTCTGGAACAGGGGTGGGCGGCTGATCCGTGTGAAGGGAACAGGCCTGGATGCTGTGTGGCAGCCCCAGCTGTCTGTGTGGTTGGAGGATGAGGCTTTGGGGGACCCCAAAGTGAAGACTTTGGGGGAGCTGGACCACGGGAGGAGCTGCGGGGCCCCAACTGCAGATCCCCAGGCTTGTGTTCAACTTGCAGGGGGCATGCTGCAGGTGAGTCCCTCGCCACACTGGCAGGCAGCAGGGCTGTCCCCAGGCCATGCCACAGTGCAAGGAGCCCTGCTCACTGGCCTATGCTGTCCCCAGTGCTCCACCATCTGCTTCGTCAACTCGTCTAGCCTCCTCCTGTGCCACAGCCCTGCTGTGCCTGACAGAGCCCACATAAAACGGGTCTTTTTTGCCTTGGACAATGTGCACGTGGACTTCGCCAGTGCCAGCGGTGGCCAGGACTTCCAGTACCAGCCCAACCCTCGCCTCTTCCCACTCAGCCGTGAGGGGCCATCGCGCCCCTACCGTCTCAAGCCTGGCCATGTCCTGGATGTGGAGGTTAGTGCACTGCCAGCTGGGGCACTTGGGTTGTGGCATGGGGCGTGGTGGCAGCTCAGGCTTCCCACATGTACAGGGCGAGGGCCTCAACCTGGGGATCAGCAAGGAGGAGGTGCGTGTGCACATCGGCGATGGCGAGTGCATGGTGAAGACGCTTACACTCACACACCTGTACTGCGAGCCACCTCCACATGCCCCGCAGGCAGCCAATGGCTCGAGTGCTCTGCCGCAGTTCGTGGTGAGTGCACAGCCAGGATAGCGGGTGGCCAGGGGTGTATGCTTCAGGCTTCCCATGCTCAGGACCCTACCCCCAGGTACAGATGGGCAATGTGCGCCTAGCCCTGGGCCCTGTCCAGTACGAGGAGGAACCTGTGCTGCCCACCTTCCCTGTGGAGGCCCAGGCAGGCCTGGGCTTAGGTGCTGCTGTGCTGATCGCAGCTGTGCTCCTCCTCACGCTCATGTACAGGTGAGGGCACTCTGCACACAGCCTTCCTCCGGGGGCTGGCTAGGTGGCTCTGGTGGCCTGGGCTGTGACTAACCCTGAGCCCCATACAGGCACAAAAGCAAACAGGCCCTGCGGGACTACCAGAAGGTGCTGATTCAGCTGGAGAACCTGGAGACGGGTGTGGGTGACCAGTGCCGGAAGGAGTTCACAGGTGTGTGTGTGTGTGTGTGTGTGTGTGTGTGTGTGTGTGCACGCGCATGCACACATGCATGTATGTGTGCATGCATGCATGTGTGCAAGGCAGAGGGCCTGCTGGTTCTGGGCCCACATCTCAGTGGCTCCTGGCCACAGACTTGATGACAGAGATGACGGACCTCAGCAGTGACCTGGAGGCCAGCGGGATCCCCTTCCTGGACTACCGCACGTATGCGGAGCGAACCTTCTTCCCAGGCCACGGTGGCTGCCCACTGCAGCCCAAGCTTGAGGGGCCTGGGGAAGAGTGTCGCCGTGCCACTGTGCATCAGGGCCTCACCCAGCTCTCCAACCTGCTCAACAGCAAGCTCTTCCTCCTCACAGTGAGGCCCTAGTGGTGCTGGGGGTGGGCAGGGTACATGGGGAAGGGTGGTCCTGCCATGCCAGGGGCAGGGGCACAAGAGCAAGGTATCACATGGGACTTCCTTGAGTGAGCACCAACTTCCTGCCCAGCTCATTCATACCCTGGAGGAGCAGCCCAGCTTCTCCCAGAGGGATCGCTGCCATGTGGCTTCACTGCTTTCCTTGGCACTGCACGGCAAATTGGAGTACTTGACCGACATCATGAAGACTTTGCTCAGTGACCTGGCAGCCCACTATGTGCGCAAGAACCCCAAGCTCATGCTGCGCAGGTTGGCCTGGCCCTGGGCAGACTTATGCCCACTATACCCTGGGTGGATTGTACCCCTGAGGTGTGGTCCAAGAGCCTCCAGGGGGAAGAGGAATGGAGGGGCATTCTGACTAAAGGCCTGGGGCCTCCTTCCTACAGGACAGAAACCATGGTGGAGAAGCTGCTCACCAACTGGCTATCCATCTGTCTCTATGCCTTCCTGAGGGTGAGGGGCACCGTGCTGCCTGCCACCATCCTGGGTGGCATCACTGTGTTCTCCCAACACTTGGGAGTGGCCTGCCTTAGTCTCCCTAGCATATACCCAAGTTACCCCAGAGGCCTCCACTGGTCCCCAGAGCCTGCCCCTGCCCGGTGGGCCCACTGAGAGGCCCTTCCCTGTCTGGATGGGGAGATCTCAGACCCCAGCCCTAGGACCAGCACAAGCTGACTGTCCCAGGCGGTCCTCACCTGTACCCTGAACTCCTACCATGTTGGGGCTGGGCCTTGCTGGCACAGCCCCATGACCAACTCTGGCACACCTTGGTGATTGCAGGAAGTAGCTGGTGAGCCACTGTACATGCTCTTCCGTGCCATCCAGTACCAGGTAGACAAGGGCCCTGTAGATGCTGTGACAGGCAAGGCAAAACGGACCCTGAATGACAGCCACCTGCTGAGGGAGGATGTGGAGTTCAGGCCCCTGACACTGATGGTGCTGGTGGGGCCTGGGGCCGGTGGGGCCCCAGATGGCGGTGAGCTGCAGCGTGTGCCAGCCCGGGTGCTCGACACAGACACCATCACCCAGGTGAAGGAGAAGGTTCTGGACCAAGTCTACAAGGGCACTCCCTTCTCCCAGAGGCCCTCCGTGTATGGCCTTGACCTTGGTGAGAGAGCTAGCCAGCCCTATCCAGCTTCTGCCTGGCACCCGCAGGAAGGTTGGCCTGATGGGTTTGCACTGGTCCCTCTAGAGTGGCGCTCAGGTCTGGCTGGTCACCTGACCCTGTCAGATGAGGATTTGACTTCAGTGACTCAGAACCACTGGAAGAGACTCAACACTTTGCAGCACTACAAGGTGCCGGCTGGCTGGCAGGAACAGGGTGGGGCAGGGCAGAAGGAACAAGACATGCTGGTGCCCAGAGCAGGGAGCACCAGTAAAGGGTGTCCTCCATCCTTGTCCCACCAGGTCCCTGATGGCGCAACTGTGGGGCTCATTCCTCAGCTGCACAATGGCACCTCTGTGTCCCAGAGCCTGGCACAGAGCTGCACCTCAGGAGAGAGTGAGTCCTCCGTGGTGGGCCGCACTGGGCAAGGGCTCCACCCTGCCCCCTGCCTTGCTGTTCCTCCCTCCGCCCGCTACCCACTCCTACCTCTGTCCTCCTTGCCTGGCCTGTAGCACAGGCTGAGATGGCGTGAGGCAAGACTGAAGCCAGGCCTCTGTGCTCCCAGACATCCCCATGCTGGAGGATGGCGAGGAGGGTGGGGTGCATTTGTGGCACCTGGTGAAGGCCACTGAGGAGCCAGAAGGGGTCAAAGTGCATCGTGGCAGCCTGAGGGAGCGGGAGCGGGCTCGAGCCAAAGCCATTCCAGAAATCTACCTCACGCGCCTGCTCTCCATGAAGGTCAGTATGCCCAAGGCCCAACAAGCTGGGCAGAGAGCAGCCCCTCACCATGTGCCATCACCCCGCAGGGCACATTGCAGAAGTTTGTAGATGACACCTTCCAGGCCATTCTCAGCGTGAACCGCCCCGTGCCTCTCGCCATCAAGTACCTGTTCGACTTCCTAGATGAACTGGCAGAAAAGCATGGCATCGACGACCCGGAGACCCTGCACATCTGGAAGACCAACAGGTGCCTTCCCAGCAGACTCTGGCTGCCTCCCTCGAGGGCCACAGCCAGGGCCCAGCTCTGGCCAGGAGATCTCTGCCTGCCACAGGTGGCCTAGGCTTCACCTCGCACCTGGCCTATGTCCCCAGCCTGCTGTTGCGATTCTGGGTGAATGCCCTGAAGAACCCACAGCTCATCTTTGATGTGCACGTGTCAGACAACGTGGATGCCATTCTGGCTGTCATTGCACAGACTTTCATTGATGCCTGCACCATTTCAGAGCACAAAGTGGGCCGGGTGAGGGCACAGTCGGGTACCACAGAGAACAGGCTTTGGAGCAGCCTGGAGGGCCAAGGTGGGGATGTTGCTGGCGCTCCTCCCCCCACTCACACTGGTGCATACCCCCAGGACTCTCCAGTGAACAAGCTGCTCTACGCCCGTGAGATCCCTCGCTACAAGCAGATGGTGGAGAAGTAGGTGGTGGAGGCGGCAGGGCTGGGGGCCTGGGCTACCTGCCCCTAACTCTAGGTTCCTGCAGATACTACGCGGACATCCACCGCAGCTCACCAGCCAGCTACCAGGAGATGAATTCAGCTCTGGCTGAGCTCTCTGGGGTGAGTCATTTACTAGTAGAGGCTAGGGACCCATGGGGTATGTGGCCTGGACTGGAGGTCACTTTTGCCCTGTGCTGTCCCCAGAACTATACCTCTGCTCCCCACTGCCTGGAGGCTCTGCAGGAACTGTACAACCACATCCACAGGTATTATGACCAGGTGAGGCCTGGGTATCCTGAGGAGGCAGAGGGCAGGCTGGGAGGGTGGGCAGGGGCCCTGCTGCGATGAAGGTGGGGGTGGTGTTCCTGTCACTGGGCAGAGACAGCCTAGGGAGCACTCTGATCACCCTGCAGATTATCAGTGCCCTGGAGGAGGACCCTGTGGGTCAGAAGATGCAGCTGGCCTGCCGCCTGCAGCACATTGCCGCCCTGGTGGAAAACAAGGTGACAGACCTGTGAGCCAGCTAAAAGCAGTACCGGCTGAGGCCTTGGCTTGCTTGGACCCTAGGACTGAGCCGGGATGCCAGAGAGGAGCCACCCTGCTGGGCTTGTTTCTAATTTATGATGTTCCCTACCCTCCACCCACTGTATTTATTTGCTTGCTGAAATAAAATAGAAAGGCGTCTTTTTTGAAAAAGCCCAATCCCCATCCTCTTGCAACTCACTACCAGCACTCCATCACTCTCAAACCACCTCCCAGCCCTGTCCTGCCCTTTTCCTTTTCTCTCTCTCTCTTTTTTTTTTTTTTTTTTTTTTTTTTTTTTGCAGAACCAGGGATTGAACTCAGGCCCTTGTAGTTTGCCAGGGAAGCACTTATTCCACTGAGCCATCTCCCTCCCCCCCTTTTCTCTTTGCAAACAACCAGGATAGCTTTTATTGTTTTTTGAAATAAGTTGTCAATATGTAATTCAAACTGGCCTTGAACTCACTATGTAGCCTAGGTTAGCCTCAAGCTAACAATGCTCTTCCTGCCTCAGCCTCCTGAATACTGGGGTGACAGGCGGGCACCACCATGCCTAACAAAGATGGCCCTTTAAAAAAATAAATGTATTTGGTATAGGGTCTCACTACACAGCTCAGACTTGTAGTGATCCTGTTTTCAGCCTCCCAAGCACTGGGATTATAGGCGTGCTATCTCAGCCCCAGGGTGACCTTTCTAAGCATTGGGAATGACAACTTATCAGCCTTGTGGGAAGCCCTCGCTATCACCCACAGACGTGAGGCTGGCCCTTCTGGCCCATCATCCTGGGTACATCCAATTCTGAGGCTGTAGTCTCCCTCAGTTTTACCCAGCTAGCAGGTAGTGTCTACGGGTGGCCATGGCTCCCCAGGATGTGATGGTGCTGGCTGTCACTGGGTACCAGCAAATATTAGTGCAGAAGGGAACACAGCAGGATCGGTGGCCTAGAGCAAGCAAGGAGCTGGGAGGAAGGCTGTGCCAGGGGCCCCAGAAGGGCCTAGCGCTCCAGTGGTGGGCCCAAGCTGCTCCTCTCGCTTAGACCCCACTGAGCCAGGGGCCCCTGTGGCATAATCAGGAGACATTCGAGCCCCCATCCCCAACCCCAGGGAACATCTAGTAGCAGTCAAGGGTCAGTCCAATGGGATTGAGGGGTCACCCCAGGAGGGCTCCAACAGAGGCCACGTGGGGAGTGTAAGAATGTTCCAAAAGTTCCAAAATGCAGCTGGTGCCTTACAGCACTGGGGGAGGCACTCGGCCTGAGGACCTGGTCACCATGTCAATCACACCGTTACAGGAGGTCCCTGAAGTCAGGCCCATATACAGGTGCTCAGGAATGCTTCGTCCTTATCTAGGTGCCCCTCACTTTGTCTTGAAGTGTGGGGGTTCAGCCTGGGGCTCAAGTGACTGCTGGCTTTCCCAGCGTGTGGTAGGGCCTCAGCCTGGGGGCCCAGCTCTGGCCACAGTCCTGTCACTGCATGGCCCCTCCCTGAGTGCATACCTAGCCCACAGCTGAGCAGCTGGGAGGCTATTTATAAAGGCGAGTGAGATCAGCAGCCAAGGCTATAAAATGTGCAGGCCACCACAGGGCCCCACAGGAGCTGCTGCCCAGAGCACCAGAGCTCCAGGCTGAAGCCGGCATGAGTGCCAGCACGGGGGGCAGTGGTGGTGACAGTGGCGGCAGCAGCAGCAGGTAGGACTCGGCCGGGCACCTGGGGTCTCCAGTACATCTCATGCTCACTGCCTGCCCACCCTACTCCAACAGCTTGCAGGCCTCTTGTGGGCCTGAGTCTTCAGGCTCTGAGCTGGCCCCTGCCATGCCAGCACCACAGATGCTGCCAGGGCTGCTGGGCTCTGATGATGAGGAACAGGAGGACCCCAAGGATTACTGCAAGGGTGAGGCCTGAGTTGGGCTCCCATGGCCAGACTGGTATCTCAGTGGCTTGGGCATCCCAGGAGGCAGTGGGTGCACAGAGGCTGGGCCCACACAAGCCAGGCAGCTGGCAGGCTGCTTGGGGCAAGGGGCAATGCACATGGTCCATCAGCTCCCTTTGGCAGGTGGCTACTATCCAGTGAAGATCGGTGACCTGTTCAATGGGCGCTACCACGTGGTGCGCAAGTTGGGCTGGGGCCACTTCTCCACCGTGTGGCTCTGTTGGGACATCCAGTGAGTGGTCCCCAGTCCCCAAGGCCCAGGCTGGCCTGAAGCACCCAGCATATTCCCAAGAGTAGCCAGAACCGGCACATGACAAGGGTCTTGCTGTTGCAGGCGCAAGCGCTTTGTGGCTCTGAAAGTGGTGAAGAGTGCAGGGCATTACACAGAGACAGCTGTGGATGAGATCAAGCTCCTGAAATGTGTGAGGCGCCTCCCCTCCACTCCGGGCTCCTAGGGCTGCCCGCCCAGGGCCTGGTGGCACAGGTGCAGGGCCCCTGGGGCTCTGCTGGGGAAGGGTGGGGCGCCTAGCAGGGGGGTACCAGAGGTTGGGCAGGCAGAGCCACTGGCACTTAGGGGGCACCAAAGGGTCGACTGGACCTCTGTGGCCACCTGGCTTCCAGGTTCGGGACAGCGACCCCAGTGACCCCAAAAGGGAGACCATCGTTCAGCTCATAGATGACTTCCGGATCTCAGGGGTCAATGGAGTCCGTATCCTTGGCAGGCCGTGTAGGGGGTGCAGTGGGAAGGGGCTGGCTTCCCCTTCTTAGCTTCTGACACCTCTGTCCCCTTGGACATCTGGGTTTCTGTGCATGTGGGGCATGGAGAGTGGGTGGCTGCGATGACCTGTGTTACGGGGACCAAAGAGAGCACTAGAGCAGACAGTGTTTCTCAAACCAGTCACACACCAGATGGTGACATCCCAGGGGAGTGGTGGCCACCAGGGCAGCCCTTAGCAAGCCTGCATCCATCTCTGCGCTGCCCAAGCTCCAGCTAGGCACCCTTCACTCCATGCCCAGACGTGTGCATGGTGCTGGAGGTCCTGGGCCACCAGCTCCTCAAGTGGATCATCAAGTCCAACTACCAGGGCCTTCCTGTGCCCTGCGTGAAGAGCATCGTGAGGCAGGTGAGCATGCCTCCTGGGCTGCTTGGCCCCTGGCCTGACCTGGGCAGGACCACTGGCAGCTCTCATGTGCCGTGTCCAGGTGCTGCATGGCCTAGACTACCTACACACCAAGTGCAAGATCATCCACACGGACATCAAGCCCGAGAACATCCTGCTGTGTGTGGGTGACACCTACATCAGACGCCTGGCTGCCGAGGCCACTGAGTGGCAGCAGTCCGGGGCCCTACCACCGTCCCGCTCCACAGGTACCAGGGGCAGGTGCAGGGCCAGGCTTTGCCATGGGCCTTGGTCCCTGCCTGATCTCCACTCCTTTCTCCCCACCCACCCCTGCAATCAGTCAGTACTGCCCCTCAGGAGGTCCTGGTAAGTTGGGGTACCTCTCCTTCTCTACACTCCTCAGCCACACTCACTGCACCCCTACAGTGGTAATTTCCCAAAGCCTGGGTGGCCCTGATGAGGGAGATACACAGGATGGGTCACATGCCCCACCCCTTACTTCAGGCTGTGTCAGCTGGAGCTGGGAGGAGACAGGGGAACACTCCATGCAGGCTGAGATGGGCCAAGGTGTGGGTGGATCACAGGGTGGTGGCATCCTGAGTGTGCCCAGGGCCAAGCCTGGTTAGGAAACCCCCACTGCCAGATGCCAGCAGCCCCAAGGATAACTAAGACTCTGATGGCAGACTGGTAAACTGTCAAAAAACAAACGGAAAAAGATGAGGCGCAAACGGAAACAGCAGAAGCGGCTATTGGAAGAGCGGCTGCGGGACCTGCAACGGCTGGAGGCCATGGAGGCTGCAGGCCAGGCTGAGGGTGAGGGGTGAGGCAGGAGGGTGCACTGCCAGCAAGTACATGCGCAGGCTGCTGCTCACAGGCCTCTGCCCATCTCCCCAGACTCCAGCTTGAGACTCGAGGGGGGCAGTGGCTCCACCTCCTCCTCAGGTTGCCATCCTGGGGGTGCCCAGGCCAGCACCTCCCCAGTCTCCTCCTCCCCACCTCCTGAGGGTCACCGGAGCCTCAGCCCTAGCTCACAGACGTCAGGCTTCTCAGGCTCTTTGTTCTCCACGGCCTCCTGCTCTATCCTCTCCGGCTCATCCAACCAGCGCGAGACTGGGGGCCTCCTGTCACCCAGCGGTAAACATCACAAGCAGGGAAGGGAGGGAAGGGTGCGGGCAGTGGGGCAGAAGAGCCAGGCTGCCCAACACCTCTGCTCCTTCTTCCCGTAGCACCTTTTGGTGCCCTAAACCTCCTAGTGAACCCTCTGGAGCCCCAGAATGCAGACAAGATCAAGGTCAAGATTGCAGACCTGGGCAACGCCTGCTGGGTGGTATGAGCCCTTGGGCAGGCCTGTGGGCAGTGGGCCCACTGGCATGGCCCGGGTGTCACCTCTGGAAAAGCGAAGGCCCCTCTAGCCAGCTTGGAAAGTGGCCCATGGCAGGGGTAGGGGTGCTGGGGAGGCGGGCTGGGGCTGGGGCTGGCTCGTCCCAGGGCTGCGCTTGCCTCCAGCACAAGCACTTCACGGAGGACATCCAGACAAGGCAGTACCGGGCTGTGGAGGTGCTCATCGGCGCTGAGTACGGACCGCCAGCAGACATCTGGAGCACGGCCTGCATGGTATGCAGGCAGCAAGACGCCCCAAGGCCAGGCCACCTCATGCCTGCTTCAACCTCCCCTCTCCTCACAGGCCTTTGAGTTGGCCACTGGCGACTACCTGTTCGAGCCCCATTCTGGAGAAGATTATAGCCGTGACGAGGGTAGGAAGGTGAGCTGGGGCAAGGGGTACCAACCCAATGCCCCCCCACTGATGCACCCTCTCCCCCCACTGACAGACCACATCGCGCACATTGTGGAGCTCCTGGGTGACATCCCCCCAGCATTTGCCCTCTCTGGACGCTACTCCCGGGAGTTCTTCAACAGGAGAGGTGGGGTGCGTGGGTGCATGGGAGGATGGGAAGGGTGGCACAGGTGGCTGGGGCCATGGCCCAACACCACCCACCTGCTTTCCCATCCACAGGGGAGCTGCGGCACATACACAACCTCAAGCACTGGGGCCTATACGAGGTGCTCATGGAGAAGTATGAGTGGCCCCTGGAGCAGGCCACACAGTTCAGTGCCTTCCTGCTGCCTATGATGGAGTACCTGCCCGAGAAGCGTGCCAGTGCTGCCGACTGCCTGCAGCACCCATGGCTCAACCCCTAGTCCCAGTGCCCTGCCTGCGAGCATAGCACCCTTCCAGCTGGGGGCGGCATCGGGCCACCGCTCAGGAAAGCAGGGAAGTTTCTTAATAAAGCATACACTGAACACTGGGCTCTGGGAGTAGGGCCAGGTGGATGTCACTTTATTCTGAGGTCTGGCCACCAAGGCTGGCTTCGGTGCTGGGAGAAGGGGTGCAGGAATGGTTATCCTTGGAGAATCTAGGCCTCCACAGCCCGGCCATTGATGATGCGGATATGACGGATGATATCCTGGATGGCCTGGGATGTGGTGCCCTGGCCCCCAATGTCTGGGGTGTGCATCTGCAGGAGACCAGAAGCGTGGACATATCAGGCCTGCTGACACCTGCCCACCCTCAGGAAACCTGGGGCTGCCTGCTGTCCTACCTGTAGATGGTAGGACTTGGAATGGATACCAGAAGGGCAGTGGTACCTCCCTTCCCTCTGGCCCCTTGGGTGGCTCACATTGCCCAATGCAGGCTATGGGGTAATGGGGGAGGGGGCAGGAAGAGCCTCACGTTTTCGTTGTCCATGGACGCGAGGACAGCTTTGCGGATAGAGGTGGCGTAGGAGTGTAGCCTAGAGGAAGAGAGTGGAGTGATGTCAGTGCCCAGGCCCCAGGGGCTGGCGGAGGCTCGGCACCAGGCATGAGGCACCAGCACTACTCACTTGAGGTGGTCCAGCATCATGCAACTGGCCAGCAGCGTGGCCGTGGGGTTGGCAATGTTCTTGTTGGCGATACTCTTGCCCGTGTTCCTTGTGGCCTGGAAAAGCAGTACACAGGAAGATGGGTGGGACATGTCTAGCAGGGGCACAGCTGTGGCATAGAGAGCAAGGAGAAGCCAGGGACAGCAAGGGGAAGATCAGTGCTCATGTGTCCTGGGCTGCATGGGAAGGGACAAGACCCAACTAGCAGCCCCACAGGTCACTGAGGCACAGTTTGTCAGCTCCACCCGTACACTTACCGTCTCAAACACGGCGTACACATGGCCATAGTTGGCCCCAGCCACAAGGCCCGGACCCCCAACCAACCCTGCGCAGACATTGTTGACGATGTTGCCGTAGAGGTTGGGCATCACCATGACATCAAACTGCTGGGGCCGGGACACGAGCTACAGGCAAAGGGGTCTCAGTGCAAAAAGTCTAGGCACCCAGGGCAGGAGGCTTCAGAGCCAGGTGGGCAACTACCTGCATAGTGGTGTTGTCCACAATCATGTTCTCGAAGGTGATTTCGGGGTAGTGGGCTGCCACCTCCCTGCAGCACTGGAGGAAGAGACCATCACCCAGCTTCCTAGGGAGAGGTGGGGAGACACAGGAATGAGCCTGGCTTGTCACCTTGGTCAGCAGAAGCCTGAGGACCAAGTTCTAACCCCTCATCTGCAAACCAGCACAGACCTGCCCTTCCTCTCCAAAGCATGGGTGGTGGTGTAGCCACAGACCCCTTGGGCATGCCACTCCAGATGAATGGCCAGTGCCCCAGCCCTGAGTCAAGAGAAGACCAAGCAGGCCACTCCAGCCATTTCAGAGTGGCACACTACATTTGTAGAGTGCTGGGGGGTATGGTCGTACATGATGTTGGCCTTGTGCACAGCTGTCACTTTCTTGCGCCCACTCTCCTGGGCCAGCTTGAAGGCATATTCGGCAATTCGCAGGGACTTGGCCTTGGTGATAATCTTCAGGCTCTCCACCACTCCTGCCACACTCTGCAGGGAACAGAGGGGTGCTGTGAGGTGTGGCCCCTACACGAGGACTCCTGGCTCCCTTGGACGTGGCCCTCTCACAGAGCCAACCTCTGCTTGGTTCTTCATGGTTTGTCCCCAGCGCTGACCCTGGCTGGGCTCAGCCCCCGCTCCCCAGGACTCGAGTGGGCCCAACTGTGCCCACCTCATGCTCCAGGCTGCTGTACTCGCCCTCTGTGTTTTCCCGCACGATGAGGATGTCGATGTCCTTGTGCCGGGTTACCACTCCTGGCAGGCTCTTGCAGTGGATGACGTTGGCATAGAGGTCCAGGCTGGTGCTGTGAGGAAGACAGAGGAAGAAACAGGCTAGCCTCAACTGGTAGCTGGTCAAAGCCATGGCCACAAGCACAGCCCACCCTGGACTTCAAGGGCCACCTCCTGATACGCGAGGTTCTCACCGGAGGATGTTGTTCCGGGATTTATGGGATGGTGGAAGGTTGTGGTTTGTTTCAATGTTGCCTGCAGAACCAAATCAAGACAGGTCAGCTACAGCGGGCTCTCAAACTTAGCCGTGTTGCCCTGTCTCCTTGCCTGGCACAGGACATGTGCACGGAAGGCTGCTGCCACAGGAGCAGATGGCTTCCTGCAGCCAAATGCCCTATGGGATGAGTGGATGGGACACCAATGCAAGCTCGTGGTGATAGATGGGGGGGGGTACACCTGGCCCATGGCAGGGACTTGCTAAGTGTTTACTAAATGAATGAACTAATGAGGAACAAAAGCGCTGGCAGCTGGCAGGACCCCTGCCATTCCCCGCCCTGACAATGGCTCAACAGAAAGAAATTGGGGGTTGGGGAGATGGCTCAGTGGAATAAGTGCTTCCCTGGCAAGCGCAACAGCCTGATTTCAATCCCTGGTTCCACCAAAAAAAAAAAAAAAAAAAAAAAGAAAGAAAGAAAAACAGAAAGAAATCACTGCCACTGCCAACATCCTGGCTGGGCAGGCCAGCACACTCAAGGTGACCCCAGACAACATTACTGCCAAGGCTCCAAACTGCAGAGCCCACAGGACTACATAAGGGCAGGAAGAAGCACCTGGGAGAGGCTACAGCTTGACTCCCAGGAAGGGAAGGAGAGGCCTAGGAGGCTGGAAGTGCAGCAGCTTGTGAAAGGAAGTCAGAGTGTGCCAAGCTGAAAGGCCTTCCTGAAGCTCACCAGGACCATCCCACCCCTCAGAGCTGCCCCTGTCTGAGTAACCCACAGCTGGTGTCAGCATGCCTACTCTATTGCAAGGGCTCAGCTTTCTTGCTCACGGCACCTACACAGAGCACCATGGGCTAGTCACAGAACAGTAGAGGTCAAGAGGGGCCAACCAGGCAGGGGCCCACAGAACTGCATCATGGGAACCTTGCTTTCAGTAGAGGGTAGGGGGGAATGACATATGACACGGGCACATGGGCAGAAGTTCCTAAAGCTGGCTATAGGCAGTGCCTGAAGCCTCAGAGTCCCAGTGCCCATGGGCACGTCCAGGCTCCCACCCAGACTCTAGGCATGGGATCCTCCAGCCAGGGGCCTGGCCCCCAAATCCCAGAGCCAGTAAGCCTCACCCTTGAGGGCCACGCGGTTCCGACGAATGGCCATGATAGCGTTGCGGATGTCCTCCTCGTCAGCATTAGAGCTCACGTGCACCTCTTCAAAATCCACTGGCACACATGCATGCCTGAGGCAGAGCCGGGTCAGGATAGCGGGCCTGGGGCCTCATATGCTTCCTCCTCCAGGAAGCCTGCCTGGGCTACCACAGACAGAGGCCCCACCCCTGCAACTGCTTACTTCAACCCAGCTGTGGCTGGAAGGGGACTGAGCCCACCACACCAACAGATGACATATTTAAGCACTGTAGTACATGTTCTTGCTCTTAGAAAGACAGGCACTACATTCCCCATGATCAGGGCAGCCTAGCAGGATCACAGGCCCCAGTTTCCAAGGATTCCTGCCACTACCAGACAAGGCTTTTAGGCAAGGCCCCTCTTGCTCACTGGCTATGTCCAGGGCACACCTCCTCCCCAGGGTGTCTCCATACCTAAACACAGATTTCACGTGCAGCATGAGCTCTGGCCCGATACCATCCCCAGGAATCATAGTCACCGTGTGCCGTCCACCGTACTTAGCCGACGGAGGCTGTAAGGAGAGAGAGGATGAGGACAAGGCTCTGGGTGCACCCCAAGCTCCCCAGCTCAGCATGTAGGGCCTCGAACCAGCACCCCTCTTCCCACCACCAATGATCTCACAGCCCAGCTGATCTGGAGGTGCCAAATCAGGCATGCTCATCTCAGACAGGGCTGTTTCTCTCCCTGTGCAGGCTCCCTGCGCAGCTGCAGCAGCCCCTGCACCCAAGTGGACTTGGGTCCACCCCCAAGCAACTGCGAAGCCCCTAAAGCCAGCACAGAGGAAAAGGAGAATACTCACAATGGTTTGTTGCTAGAGAGGACAGAAAGGAAGAACACATAGGTCAGGCAAGGTCAGAGGAGCAAGGGTATGACAGGAGGGCTGGGCTTGCTCCCCAGGGACAGAGGTGGAGACACTATCTAGCACAACTCAGGGAAGGATGAGGCAAGAGTCACCGCAGACCCCACCTCGGAGGACACGAGGGCCAGGGGTACATGGGCACAGACTCCTACAGTCCCCCCACCCCTACAGCCCTGCATGCTCTGGCAGGTACTCACCGAGGAGATGTGCCTCCGGGGAGCCTCAAGGGCACCCAGCACCTGGCAGGGGAAACCCAAATGCCATGTTGGTCATCTGGCCTGCAAGTCAGGTTGCTAAGGGCTGGCGTAGCTCTGGGCAGGGAGGAGACACTGGGGGTGACAGGTTGGAGTGGAGTCTACCTGAGTGCTATGGGCAAGAGGGGTGGTCACCGGGCCAGAGCCCCAAGGGCACCTCACCGTCCCCTACGCCACCTAGATCTGCAGTAAGCACTTGCCGGTGGCCAGGTTCAGGCACCCTCAGGCTTGTGACAGCAGCATGCAAAGGTGGCTAGAACAGCCCCTCCTACAGGCACCAGCACTGCCTTTCCCCAGCTTAGGACAACTTCCTTGGCTATCACTGCCTTGCTTCCCTCCCAGCCCCATCACTCCAAGGCCCAGCACAGTATCTGGCCCAGAGCTGAGGTGCAGGGGACACTGCTTGCATGTATAAAAACATCTGAAAATGAAGACATTAAGTGGAGACTAGGGAGCTGTCAGTCCAACTCCACCATCTGGTACTCTCAAGATGGCTTCATGCCCTCATCTGAAAGCCATGCAAGAGAAGGACCTATTGAGTGTGACAAGAGGTGTCATGGGAGCTGGTCACAGGCCCCAGCAGGACCCCTTTACACCCCCAGTCCTTTGGGTAAGAGTTCAAGGCCGGTATCCTTGGAGGATGGAGGGCTGAGCCTGCCACTCCTAGCAGTTTATTCCCATCAGCCTTCAGCTATGGTACTGAGCCAACCTCCTGAGGGCCTGCCCTGGCCAGACTCAGGGTTGGGTACCCCTGGCCTCAGGTGGCACTATCACCACCAGGGATAAACTTCCCAGCTCCACTTTGGGGGCCATAAGTTCCACAGGATTCTTGCCAAAGTACCAACAGCTCTCTAGACAGAGATTTCCCCAACTTTTTGCTGAACAGATTACAGGGCCTTGTCACATACAGGTCACCCCAGGAAGCTACTGAGCATAGTTCCCCAGTGTAGAGCAGGCTGGGATATACACAGGCCTCCTGTGTGTCTGTCATCCTCCAGCACTTTCCCAGAAAGCCATGGGGCCAGGGTGGCACTGACTTCAGCTAGAGGGCTCGGCACTCCACATTCTACTAAAACTTCTAAGGCTTCTGTTACATTGTACACTTCCCCCAGGAGGTCCCAATGAGTAAGACCCAAGATCTGGCTTTCCTTTTGATGTTTCCACACTCAGGACAGCCAGGCTCAAGGGAAGGACCTGCCTAGCCGCCAACCTTTCCCTGCCCCAACCCCTACCCCAACAAGCAAGCCCACAAGCATGTGCACACACTGGGGGTGTGGGAAGTCAGTGGGGGGCAACAGATGTCTTCCAGAGCCTGTAGAAGCCTAACTGTGGGAGCCTTCAGGGCACACAAACAGTATGTGATGTGCCTGCCATCTCATAAGCAATGGGGAGAAGCCAGCAGGTTGGGATTTTTTTATTGTTTTGTTTGGTCTGGTTGAGACAAGGTCTCACTATGTAGTCCAAGCTGGCCTTAAACTCACTATGCAGTCCAGGCTGGCCTTGCACTGGCAATGAGTCTTTTTTTGTATTTAGTACAGTGTCTATAAGGTCTTACTACAGTGATTAGACTGTAGTGATTCTCCTGTGGCTGGGATTACAGGCATGGCTACCATGCCCCCCCCCCCCGCTCTGCCTAAGTAGGCATTTTAGTCTTGTGCTATGTAGCTGGCCCTTGGCAGTGATTCTCTTGCCTCAGCCTTCCACATGTTGGGATTATAGGCATGGGCCACAACACCCAGTTTGAGGCCAGCATTTTATTTTGGTGCTGGGAATCCAACTCAGGACCTCAAACTTGCCAGGCAGTCACTGCACTGATGAGCTAAATCCCCAGCCCCAGGTCAGCATTTTAAAGAGAACCGCAGAAAGTATGAATAGTCTTCCCCAGAGAACATTAGAGTTATACACAGGAGTAGAAAGGTCCCCAGAGAGTATCAAAAAAATCTTGGGGTTCTGGAAAGTCAGAATTGGCAGGATCCTCTGAAAAATCCATCCCTCAGGCTGGATAGAGGAAGGAGAACCCAGAGAGAGGAAACTAGCCTGAGGCCACGTTACTAGTTGGGCGGTGGAGGAACAACACTGCAGGTCTTGTCTCATCCCCAGGCAGTGTTGCCTTGCTTCTGCTACTGCTGCTAAGCAGTGCTAACAGGACCGTTGCCTTCGTCCTAAACATGACTAAGAAAAGAACTGGACCGACTAATCAGGATTCTAAACTGAGAACCAAAGAAGCAGGTAACCAAAGCCTCCAGCCCCGATCAGCTCCTTCCATCCTAGGTGTTTGAGGAGGGGAAATCGAAGGGCGATCAGAATGCCTAGAAAATCCAATTCTCCACCTCCACAGGGGAAGGTGCCAAAGTGATCTACCACCACAGAGTAACCCGAAGAGATACGGAGTCCCATAGTGGGGTACCCAAGGCGGGCCAGCACACGTGATGGCTGCAAGAGGGCTCCCACAAGGCCGCCCAGCCGCTGCGGCCTAGCCTCCCAGCAAGTCCTGAGCCTCTGCTACCCTTGAGCCTCCAGATCTGAGCCAACTTTGGCCAATCCTCTCACTGACAGCGGAGGTGGCCAATAAGCTGCGGCGCACGGACTTCAGCCCGCCCCCTCCCGCGTACCATAGCCAATCCAACTCCCGACCGCTCAGAGCCATTGCACTGCCCCGGCCCCAAAGGGGTGCAAGGCCCCCCAACGAGTTCTGCAGCTATCCCGTGGCCCGCCCACCACTCACCTCCCAAGGACGGCAGAGGAGAGCTGGCCTGAGCACAGCCTTTGCAGCGCCAGCGGCGGCCGTCATCACCTTCAGTGCCATGGTAGAGAGCCGCTGAAGGTGCATACCCTGTTCTCGCGAGAGTCGACTGGGCCAAAAGTTCCGGAGCCGCCCCCTCCCCCCAGCCTTGCACTACGCACGCGCGTGGCCGGCCTGTTTCCACACCCCCTTCCGGCGCCAGAGCTTTGATGCTCCTGTGCTCGCCATCTTGGGGGGGTGGCGAGGCTGGCTGGGCGTCCTGCTCGAGGAGGGGACACGTCAGTGTCGCTGGTGACGTCACGAGTTCCGACCTGGCCTGCCAGCCTGCGATTGGTCATAGCGGCACTTACGCGTTGCTCTCCCTCGTCTGCCGCGCGAGTTCCGGGGGAGCACGTTCACTTTTCCTCTGGGCAGAGAAGGGACGATGGCAACGACAGCATCTCTCAGCGTCCTGACGCTGTTCCTGCTCTGCGGCCTGTCTTGCTGCTCAGGTAGCGGCCCGGTGGGATCTTGTTGCAGGCGAGCCATTGCCCCAAGACAGTGGTACCGGGGGAGGAGAGGGTGCGGGCCAAGCGGGCGACTGGGCCCTCTCAGAGGCGGCCAGTAAACCACCACCCAGCTCCCCGGCAGGCTGCTTGCTTGAAGCGACACGCGTTCCCTTTCTGCATTATGCTCATTGCCATCGCCTCCAACAGGGAAGGTGATACACCTTAAAGGAAGGTGACTTCTGGGAGGGACGTCGCCAAGCAGTGGCGATGAGAAACAGGGTTGATACACGGGAGCTGGCTGAGTGGCGGATGCAGTGCAGGGCAGGGCTCCCTGGTAAAGTGACAGCTAAGTGACACAGCGAGCAGCTCATTCAGGCAGAAGGCCAGAGTGCAGGAGCAGGGGGCAATTTAGGAAGTTCGCTGGTGAGTGGGGGGCCTTGAGTATCAGGCCAAAGACCTTATTTTCCCTGAAGCCTTGGCACATCCATCCAGAGCTCTCAGCAGTGCTGAGCCACGGGATCCCCAATTCACATTTACCAGGGATGCTTGACACCTGGTGGTGGCATCCAGGTCAGCCTAGGGTGTAGAGGTTGTTGAGGCTGTCACCCAGCTCTGTGAGGGCTAGGGATCTGGGCTGGGCAGAAGCTGACTTCAATGTGTACACTTTCCTGGGTACCTGCTAGCTGGTGCTTCTCACTTGCTTCTTAAGAATTCTCCAGGCTGGAGCCTGAAGTGTCCCAAAAGGACAAGCTTGGCTGTCAGACCTCTTCACAAGACAGAGGCCAGTTTGGTAGGGCCCAGAAGAACCTGTAGCATCTGGTCTCTGAGAGCCATGCCCTGCCATCCTTCCCAGGCCTGTCCCCCTCTGTCCAGACCCAAAGCCGTCCCTCTCACAGGGCATCACATTGGGCAAACACACATTGAGCACTTTTCCACCAGGGCTCGTTGACTTTGTGCCCTCTGCAGACGCAGAGCTGGCTGAAGCCAGGTCCTCGCACTTGGGGTTACCTCCTGTTCAGACAGCTGTGCATCTGCATCTGGGACCTCCACTTACTTCCCCTGGGAAACGTGGGTGCTAGGCCTGGTCTCCTGTCAGCTGACTAGGGCCAGAGCCTTCTCCCTATCTTGAGAGCCCCTGGATGCTGGCACCTCTGCCAAAGATGTCCTCAGCCGTTTGGGCATTGCCTGGCTGTGGATGAAGGTGGCATGGCTTGTGTCCCAAGGCCAGGGACCAACGCATATGCACACCCCCACACACACCCACTTCCTCTGCCACCTCTGTAGGACCTTCCCTGTTCCATCTTCAGCTCTTCATGCCTGTCACCTGTGTTTCCATTCTGGAATTGGGCCTCAGACCTCCCCTTGCTGGGAAGAAGGACTCAGGTTTCCTCCCCTGACCAGGTCTGGGCTCAGCACACCCAAGTGCCACCTCTTCCCACAGCAGAGGCCTGCGTGGAGCCCCAGATCACCCCCTCCTACTACACCACCTCAGATGCTGTCATTTCTACTGAAACTGTCTTCATCGTGGAGATCTCGCTGATGTGCAAGAATAGAGTTCAGGTGGGCCCAGGGTGGAGGTGGGGCAGTGCTGCTCCCTGGCAGTCGACAGCACCCCAGGGACTGTGGCAGTAGGGAGAATGGGATTCCATTTGGGGGCGTGGGAGACAGCAGATCCTGGCAAGTACCTTACTGGCATTTTCTTTTTTTAATTTTGGGTTCTTAAGCCAGGATCTTGTTATGTAGCCCAGGCTGGCCTCAAACTGGTGGCAGTCCTCCTGCCTCAGCTACCAAAGTGCTGGGATGACAGACCTGGTCCACCACACTCGGTTTCACAGGCATTTTCCTGACCTTGGCATGTTGTGCCTGTGTGCAGTAATACTGGGTGGACACCCACTGCTTGCAGAATGAATATCTGGAAGTACAAGGGCCACCCTCAGCTCCACAAGTCCCTCCCTTTTTGGTTGTTGTTTGGGGGTATATTTGTTGGTGTGTGCATAACATCCAGATTGAGATGTGCCTGGTTAGGCACTGTGACACACCTGCCATCCAGCACCCACGAGGCCAAGGCAAGGAGGGTCAGGAGTGTGATGAGGCCAGCCTGCCCAAGAACAAGACTGTCTCAAAGATGAAGCCAGGTTGAGTGTCCTGGAGCTGGGCATTGGAGGTACATGCCTACAGTTGTAGCACTGGGAGGCTGAGGCAAGAGGGTCACCATGAGTTTGTGGCCAGCCTGGGCTGCATGAGCAAGACGCCACCCTCCTTAGGTTGAACACCTCGTGGGCAGCTTGCGTGGCACTTGTGACCTTAAGTCCTCACTTGCAGGCTCCAGGCCTGATGGGGACATTTCTGTCCAGCTACCCCTGTGCGCAGTTAACAGGCTTGCTATGGGCCACGTGAGGCCAGGCTTGAGGGGCACTGCTAGATGCTTTGGCCCCCACTGGGCCTGGCCCCACAGTTGCAGAATGGCAACAATGACTTGCCTTCTGTCATCAGCAGAATATGGCTCTTTATGCTGACGTCAGTGGAAAGCAGTTCCCTGTCACTCGGGGCCAGGATGTGGGCCGCTACCAGGTAAGGGAGGCCAAGTCCAGGGTTGGGGACAAGTGCCTGCCATGAGTGGGAGCCAAAGCAGTGCTAGGGCTTGGGAACAGGGGCCGGTTCCTGGGGCTGCATCACATGTCCACTGTACTCACCCAGGTGTCCTGGAGCCTGGACCACAAGAACGCCCATGCAGGCACCTATGAGGTCAAATTCTTTGATGAGGAGTCCTACAGCCTCCTGAGGAAGGCAAGTATGGCCTGAACTCCAGGAGGGAAGGGCAGGTTCTGCCACCCCACACCCTGCAGCTTCTCCAGGGCATCCTTCTGGGGTCCCTGACCCAGCCCTTCCTATGCAGGCACAGAGAAACAATGAGGACATCTCCCTCATCCCACCACTCTTCACAGTCAGCGTGGACCATCGGGTGAGTATCCAGGCCTGGGGGAGATTGGGCCAAGAGTTGGACTTGTCCCCCGTGGCTTTTGCACAGAACTATATTCTCAGTCAATTTCCTTGTCTGTTTGTTTTTAAATTTGGAGACAGGGGGCCGGGGAGATGGTTCAGTGGAATAAGTGCTTCCCTGGCAAGCGCAAGGGCTGAGTTCAATCCCTGATTCTGCCAAAAAAAAAAGTACATCTTTGGGCCAGGTGTGGTGGCGCATGCCTATAATCCCAGCACTCAGGAGGCTGGGGCAGGAGGATTGTTGTGAGTTCAAGACCATCCTGAGCTACGAAGTGAGCTTAAGGACTGCCTGAACAGCATAGTGAAGCCCTGTCTCAAAAAGACAAAAAAAAATTAAATTTGGAGACAGAGTCTTGCTATGTATATGTAGCCCAGGCTGGCCTTGAACTTGCTATCCTCCTATCTTAACCTCCCAGGACACGTTCCATCCCACTCAGCTTGGCCAGCATGTCTCCATGCCTCTGCAGGTGGGTGACAGGCTGGTTCTTGCTTCTGAGGCAGTTTTCTTTCCTTTTCCTTACAGGGCACCTGGAATGGGCCCTGGGTCTCCACGGAGGTGCTGGCTGCGGTAATTGGCCTCGTTATCTACTACCTCGCATTCAGTGCCAAGAGCCACATCCAGGCCTAAGGGGGGTCCAGGCCTCCCTTGCTTGTTCAATAAACAGTATCTGTCACAGGGGCTCTCCTTTTGGAAGCAAAAATGGAAAAACTGGGAGGCGTCATGGTCTCATCCACCAGGGTGGAAGGGCACTGTGTGGGCCCCACCTCACGCTGTGCCTACCTCCTCCATGTCTCCCCTGTGGCTGCTATCCCCTTTTACCCAGTACCCATCCTCCTGACTGCAGCAGGTCTCTGGGCAGAGCCAGGTGCCCATGTGGCATCCCTGTGGGGCAGGCTGGCCTGCCACATGTGTCGTTGGGGTGGTACCTGTCTTGGCTTGCAGGCAGTCCTACTGGTGACCCACAGGGGCAGAGCAGCCTTGTCCTTACAAGGCACCTGGGGCTTCAGAGCTGGGCTGTGAGCCACATACAAGCACTCTGCCTGCTGAGCCGTGTTGCCACTTCATGCCACCAAGAACCCATGGGATACTGAGGACCTTGAGGTCCATGGGGCTAGAGCATATCCCAGGTAAATCCTTCTAGGCTATGCCTATGATGAGACCTTGCTCTAGGGTGTTGCAGTGAGGGCCTCAGGAACCCCTGAGCATACAATCCTGGAGGGAGGAGCTGGCTGAGATGGGAGCCCACCAAGAGAAGGGGGCACAGATGCTCCCTGGCCTGCCGAGGAGTGAGCAGCAAGCGCCTTGTGCCAGCAGTAGCTGGGCCAGGGGCATTGGCAGCTAGCTTCTCCCCTGGCCTGATGGCATCAGATGTCGCAGGTCATAGAGCCCACTGCTACAGCCAGCCCTCCTGGTGCCTACTCCTGAGCCAGCCAGGGTGCTCAGCTGGCAGCTGGCACTGGTCTCTGCTGGAATCCATGTGGGCCAAGTGTCCCAGGCACAACTGCCAGTGGAACAGGCAGCACTGGAGCTGCCCCCTTGTAACCTGGCCTTCCCAGCAGCAGGGTCCTGGGATTTCTGCTCCCGTATCCCCATGTGGTTTATCACCAACTAGCTGCTTTGAACTTGGTGTCCAGCTGTTGTTCTGGGTGTTTGGGTGGATAGGGGTTGTACTTCTTAAACAGGGTCTCCCTATGTAGTTCAGCCTGGCCCTAAACTCACTGGAGCCTAGGCTGGCCTCATGGAGGTCCTCAGGCTCTGGAGTGCTGGCATGACAGCTGTGCACCGCCACATCCAAGAACATTCAGGAATTCATGAACAACAGCTATTTCCCCCTTGTGACAACACGGCGAGAATGAACACAGGCTGTGGTTTAATCCATAAAAAGGCAGCTTGCTTTATTCTCAAGATGCAGGGGGTACAAAGGCGTGGCAGCTGTCTGCCTCTAAGCACACACACAGGCAGCATGGTTGCAGACTAGCACCCAGTAGGGGCTGGGGCTTCTCCCTCCCACAGCCCACCCACCTGCCTGACACCAAGTCCTCCCCACGCTGGGCAGCCTGACACCATTCGCTGCTGCTCATGGGGCTTGGTTTCTCACCCCTTGACATCTAAGTGGCCTGGCCCCCGATGGCACTCTCAGCACAGGCCCGGGGGAGTGACTTTATCAGATGGACACTGTCCCTCTATCCCTACAGTCTTGCTTTCCTTCAGTCACTGGGGAAGGAGGTGGCCCCCAGGAGTGAGCCTTGAACAAGCTGAGTCCAGGCTCCCCATCTGGCCCACTGCATCACAGGCCAGCAGCTGCTTCCCATTC
>PVKA01011762.1:0-59821 GCA_004027165.1 Ctenomys sociabilis | reverse complement strand
AAACCACATGAGATCCCATTTCGTGCATAATGTGCATCCGAGGACAAAATTAGATTGAGAAGTAAATGGAGCCGAAAATTTCCAAAGCATTTCCCGTCAAGAAGCTGTTTGATTGCATGTTTTAATTCTCTGCGTCCTCCTGCCCAGTGAGGTTCATCTTGACGGGGGAGGCTGGAGCAGAAGGGGCACGGGATGGAGGTGGGGGGAGGAAAGCCACTTGGTACTTGTGACTGGACTCCATGGGCTCCTTCTTCCTGGTGATGTGGCTTTGACCTCAAACAGTGCTATAGAGAAGGCATTCTATTCATCCCATTTTGGAGAGAAGGAAACTGAGGGGCAAAATGAAGTAATCTGCTTGAAGTCATTAAATAGTACACTGGCTGCAGGCATGGTGCACTGGCTCTCCAGCTTTAAAGCTCAGGCTGTGCCACACTGAGTTACACATTTCAGTGTCTCCATTTTCCTTTTCATAAGAAAGATGTTTTCTCCTCCTTCCTCCACTTCCAAAGCTCAGCAACACTGGGAGGCAGAGCAAGGGTTGATAGTTCCATTTTATTGATATGTAAAGTGAGGCTCAATGAAGTGTAGTCATTTCCTGGTAGCACAGAGGGAAAAATTCAGTGATGAATTCTGCAACATCTGGTTTCTGTGTGTTTCCCCCCACCCAGCAGTTTCAAGAAAGCCTTAGAAATCTGGTTGGCTCCATACTTTTGAAGCCCAGGATGCTGGCAAAAATAAGCATTCTATTTTGCTTCACAAAGGTTGTTGGTGCTCTAGACAACTGGAAGGAAAACAGTTTTCCAACAACTGTGGAGATTATAATAAAATCACCAAGAAAACTTTTGTTCAGATAGAACCTTCCTGGGGTGTCTTATATGTGCTTGTTGGAAGTAAGGTTCACTGGTTGAGAGAGTAGGGTTCCAGAGGAAGCTCTAAACTCCCTGGACTGTTTGAGCCTTGGCATGCATTGGGCTTTGGTGGCCCCTGATTCTACAGAAGTTAAGAGGATCATGAGACATGTATGTCCTCGCCCTGGCTCTCCTTTCCCCTGTGGGTCCCAGTCCTCCCAAGTCACCCTCCAGCTGCTGCCCCACCCTGAAACTGAGACTTAGGGCCAAGAACATCTCTCAGGCTCAACCCCTGGTGAGATAGAGACAGCTTACCCTCTCGGGAAGCCTTTTCTACTCTCACTCCACCCCAGTGCCTCTCTGGAATCTCTTGAAGGAACCCTGCCACTGGTGCCTGGCCTGGTACCTCCTCCTCCAGGAAGGCTGCAGTCCAACTGCAAGAATTAAGTCTCAGGTCTTCTCTTGGCTACATGTTAGGGTGGAGGCCTTGGGGAGGACCTTTTGATTCTTTGAACCAAAAATTTCCCCCCCTGTGGGTACTGAGAAGGGGGAGAACCAGAAAATTGCTCCCAGGCCTAGCTGACTTGTGGTATCCCCTGTCGGTATTCCCTATTGAGAAGGCCATCTACCCCTGTACTATATAAAGAGCTTTCACTTCCGTGATCCCGTGTGGGACTCCTGATGGTCCACGACAAGGGCAAGGCAGGGCTGATTGGATGGCTTTTACAAGAGAAACGGAACCAGAACTGGCAGTGGCTCGAGAGCAAGAGCCTGAGCTATGCGTGGGCTCCCAGAAGCAGCCAGTAATTCTGTACAATAGTCACGCCTTGGTACCTGACCCTGCTTCTCTGAGAAAGGAGGGGAAGGGAGTGATGGGCTGGCGCTTTGGTAGCCTGCAGCGCCGGCCCAGTAGTGCGATTTAATGCGTGTTTTCTGCAGCACATTAATTTGCTGTGCACCCTAGGAGATGCCTCTGCAGGGTGGGCTTGGTTTTCCCTGGCAAGCAGCATACCTGCCCAGCTCTCCTCTCTCATGGGAGCCTTCCCACCAGTTGGTTACTAATCTTGGCTTCATTATTTGATTTGGGAAAACAACTGGGGGTGGGAGCTGGTATTGCAAAAATTCGGCTTTGTCCAGCTGAGCTTCCTTGGCTTTTGGCCTAGCACTGTGACATGTACAACTCACCAGAGGACTGGGAGTTAGGCACCCTGAGTCCCTTTATAAGAGATCAGAAGCCTATTAGAGGCTTAGACATTTACCTATTGGCTTTTTTCTTAAAAGAGATGAACTGTCAGTTCTCACATCCTTGTAGCATTTTTAAATCTCCCCTCAGGTGGGGTGGCCTTAGGGAAAATATTCAGAGAGGGGAGCAGAGGACATGCCTCAGCACAGTAAGGAAATAGAAGGCTTCCTGATTTCTAGTTCTGGGCTGGCTGTGTCTCAAAGTCTTTGGATCCTCTGGCCTGACCTTATTTCTAAGGTTGAGAAGTCCTCCTTCACATTTGGCACATCCTGAATTGAACCCATTCAAATCAGGCAAACCTGGTAGCTAGGAGCACGAGCTGATGGCATTTTTAATTCTGCCTTCATGACCCATTTTCTGCCTGAGCAACCTCTGGTAAGTTTTTAAACCTCTCTGTGCTGAGTTGCCTCTTCTGCAGGTTGGAGGTAAAAGCAGACCTAGCTAGTTAGGGCGTATTTGCATAGGCCACACACCTTTCTAAGTGTTTTACTGTGGCAACATCTCAAGTCCTTTTCAACAGCTCAAGGGGGTGCTACTATTGGCCCTATTTTATAGATGAAAAAGTTAAGGCTTGTCCAAGCTTACCAGACAGCTGATAATTTTAATCTGCGCAGCCTGCGGCCAGAGTTTGTCCTCCCGGCTCTGCCTTCCAATAGCAGTACTAGTGATTCTTGATGACTAAGGGGGACAAGAACCCAGTGGCACCACTGCTACAATCCATCCTGGTGTGTGCTACCACTGGGGCCGGGGAGATGGCACCTAAGGCTCCTTGTAGAGTACAGTGCTGCTTCCCTCTGCGCTCATCAGCTCTCACTCATCCATCTTCACGGGACTTGGGAGAAGTGGTGCACCAACCCAGGCAGGCGGCAGGGAGGTGATGAGAGCTTTTGATTCTTTGAACCAAAAATTTCCCCCCTGTGGGTACTGAGAAGGGGAAGAACCAGAAAATTGCTCCAGGCAGGGTGCTATCCAGGTGTGTTGGCAGTGTCTTTTCACTCAAGCCTCCTTCTTACCCCATCAGTGAGGAACTGTCAGCCTTGACCTCTTAGAGGGGAGGAGAGGGAGGCAGTCACTTGCTAATGGTCACATGGCTGGTAAATGGCAGCGTTTGGGCCCTTGGAGGCAGACTCTCGAGCCCATGTGTTTCACTAAGTGCGGATGTTGTCGTGTAAGGAGTGCCAGCCTTGGAAGGCTTCTGACGGCAGCTTGATGTGAAGTCTGGCTGTGCTCTTGGGCTGGACTAAGGGTGGCTGTGGAGCTAGTGAGCTGCAGCTGACAGTGGCCTTACTCAGTGTGCACTCAGAGCCAGGCCCAGTGCCAGGGCCCTTGTGTGCAGTTGTTTTTTTTTTGTTTTTTTTTTTTTTTTACTTTCTGAGTTATGAGGCAAGCTAGGAGACAGGTCTATCTTCATTTTATAAATGTGAAAACTGAGACACAGAGAGGCCAAGCAACTTGCTCAAAAATCACACAGCTAGAAAATTGTGGAGCCAGGACCTAAATGGAGATGGACAGCTCTGTGGCCCTTGTCCCTATTTTGTCACATGGCCTTCTTTTACAAAGAAGTAATATTCCCAAATCTAGGCCATTTCCCAAGAACGCTGTGCTTTCTCTATATTTATTTATTCATTCAATTGTTTTTCATTTAGCAGCCACCAATTCCATTTTTCAGGAGATGGACTTTCTTGGCCACTAGATTTGGGAAGTGTGTTTTGCATTAGATGCCTCTGCCTGGAATGGGCAGGAATGCTAGGGAGGCACATGGAAGTACTGTCCGCCCGGGTAGAGAGCACTGACTGGGTGACAGATTGTCTCTTTCTTTGTACTTCACTATTTTAAGTAAAGCAGAGGGCTGGGAATTTATGCTACTGAGTGTACTGAAACCATGTGCAAATGAAGACCCAGCTTGCCAGCGTTGGTGCCAGGAGGGACTCTGGGACATGCTTGCATGTCTACCTTTTGGCTTCTCATAGCCAGACTGAAGGGGGCTGAGATTTTGCACGGTGTATTTCAGACGGACAGAACAGGCACCAGTATGGGCTGGGTGCTGGCCTGGGAGAGGCTTGGTGGAGCTTGAGCGTTGAAAAATGCAACTTGGCCCAGTTGCTCCTAACAGCATGGGGCTGTCCTGGGAAACAGAATGATAGCCCTGGCCAAAACTCAGTGGATGGGGGGGCACTTCATTCCTCAAGTATCTTGGATTCATTATCATTGCCCTCTCTAGACTATGAGTAAACCCCTCGGGGCACAGACTCTTTCTGGCTCTTACAAAAAAGTTAATTTAAAAATCATAATGTTAATTTTTAATAGAAGGTAATACATGTATGTGGTTAAATATTCAAACTGTACAGAAAAATATAAAATGAAAACTAAATATCCTTTCCCTAGCCTCAGGACTCTGAAGATCCAGAAACTGCCCTAAAATCAATAGTGTCTTGGATATACTTTCAGGAACATTTTATTTACCTATTAGCTTGTAAATTTTATCTGTGTTTTTACTAGAGCAAAGAGAATCACACTGTGCCCAGTATTCTTCTGTGCTTTGTTTTGCTCATTTAGTAAACCGCATTGGAGCTCTTTCCACAATCTCCATGTCCAATTCTACCTCATTGCTTTCAAAACAGTGTAATATTCCACTATAGTGAAGTATCATAATTTATTTATTCTAGCCATTTCCACATACAGTGGGATTGCTTCCTTCTATCCCATTAAATGTGAATCTTGGTGTCCTTTTCTGTGTATTAGCAAAGATAGAACCTTGGAAATAGAATAGAGGTGCGTTTTGGGATGCACCTGTTGAAATCGATTATGGGATCACGTGGGAGGGGCTGCAGTACAGGCTCTGAGATCAGGATTTCTCTAGACATCGAGCTCTACTTCCCACCGGCTGGGAACTGTATTGCGGGGGGGGAGGGGGTGTGTGGTTGTGAAGATACATATCTACAAGAGTGTCTGGAGTGTGATAGCCCTTTGTGACTCCAGGGAAATAAGATGAGATCTTTTATAAGGAAGAAAGGGTGGGGTAAAATAAACAGCTCTAAGTTCTCAAATTTGTCTTCCTAGCTCTGCAAATCCAGATGAGATCTTTAGGCTGGCCACAGAGAAGACAGAATGAGTTGACGGTGGGAATTCAGTCATTTGGGGAAAACAAATGCAGAATTCTTTTCTTCTAAGTAAATAACACCATCCAAGCTAATGGTGAGCCAGCCTGTTGTTGGCAGCCTGCCAGGTCTGCAGAGGGGACTTGGAGGCAGCTCACCTGTCTGCAGCACAGGTGGGGAGAGCCCAGCGTGGGCCAAACTAGTCACCTCAGGAAGCCAAAAAAAGAAAAAAAAAGGAAGAGGCCCCCATTCAGGGCGCCACCCCAAGGGCCCAAGAATGTTCCAATGTGGCCCACTTGCTTTATCACAGGGACATTTACCCAAGTCATACATAGCATAATTCTGTGTAAATATAAAGTGGACAATCTATAAAATGAGATTTCATTTTATTTGTTAGTGAAGAAACCTATAAAGGGTGGGGGAGATAGCTCAGTGGAATAAGTGCTTGCCTGGCAAGTACAAGGTCCTGAGTTTGATTCCTGGTACCATCAAAAATAAAAAAATGAATAAATAAATAAAAGAAGAAGCCTATAAAAAGGCAAAACTGATTCCAAGAGTATTTGAGGAACAGTTTTTTTTTAAAAATTATAATCTATTGAGAAAAGTTGATTTAAAGAATAAGATTATGAGACTGATAACAGTATTGCTTAATGTCCCGAAGAAATTGCAACTCAAGCATTTGGGATCATTTTTTCAAACTTGTTAAGAATCTGCTCATGAACCTGGGAGCAAGTCTTAGGGCAGTGCTCTGGAGCGGGGAATAGAAAGTCAGGGAATAATGGAACACAGGTGAGGCTGGAACTCTCTCCCACTGAGATGAAAAGATGGCAGGAAGTTTGGGTCGGGCCCTGAGAGCTGGCGACAGCATGCCCTCCCACAGCTCAGCACTCCAGCTCCCTGCAGGGCCTGGTTCTACCCAGAAAGCTGGTTACCTGTGTGGGAGGCACAGGAGCACTCAGGCAGAGCTCAGAACTCAGGTCCTCAGCCAGGCCTGGCAGCAGCTGCAGCTGCCACTGACGGTGGGGTGGTTCCGAAGGGGATTCGAGGGCTTTGAGAATAATTAATAGTGGAAAAACGGGTAGTCTGGAGGCTAATTTGGTCCCTTAAAATAATTAGTTTTCATTATATATTTTCAAAACCTGGATGAGTTATTAGTATTCATGCAGTCAAGAGATTCAAAAATAACATGAAACTAAGTTAAACCCACATCTCCAACATTTTCAAAAAAATTTTTTTTTTGAAAAACCTAGCCAGAGCTGAGAAGGAGCTGCCGTCCTAGGCCAGGCCCTGGCACCTGCTCAATGGGTGGTAAGAAGGCCCGAGATGAAGGCGTGTCTGGTTCAAGATGCTCCTTTCCCAAAGCCATGGAAAGATGAGGCCTCCTTAGCCTCTCCTCCCAAGGGTTCAGCTCAGGGGCTCCCAGGAGTCCAACACTGTGTGCAGCAGCCCCAAGGCCAAGGCAGGCACTGCCAGAGCCCCTGCCGCAGCCAGCACCAGCCCTCTCCGTCAGCACAGAGGGGGAAAGTGCTGCTCCTGCTGCTGCACTATGGACTGGAAACAATCCCTCGAAGCCAGCTGTCCCCACTGCCTGAGTGTTCAGGTGGGAAAAGCAAGGCCCGGAAAGAAGGCAGAGTTTATTCAAGGTTGAATAGCAAGTCACCATTGCCTGGAGTGTTCAGGCTTCCTGGGTGCTGAGTCCCCAGCAGATCTGATCACTGGGTTGTGAGGGACTTTCCCTTTGCTAGCCAGCTCCTCTGTGTTCCCATATGATGCCGGACCTAGGTGGGCAGAGCCTCTCATTCTGGGCTGTCAAGGCCACAGCCCTCTCCAGCCATCAAACCATCGCAGCCTCCTACCCCACTGCCGCTCATTCACAATAATTAATGGCTTCTTGAGTGAGTTGATTCCTCTTTCCTCTCACTCATACTCACAGCCAGGTAGGCAGGGGGGAATTTGGCTGTGCCTGTGGTATTCAAAGTGAAGGGTTTTCATACTGTCAGGGTAATGAATTCTGCAAGGGTTTGAAGCAAGGGGCTAGAGGATCTCTGTGTCATATGTCTGGGAGTGACAACCCCCAGTGGTTAATTACTGCCACACGATGAGAACTGAGCTGGTAGCAAAATGAGATAAGTTCATTATGAGCTAAATTTGAAGTTAATTGGATTCACATCCCCCCCCCCCATTAGTACACATATAGTGAACCTACCTAGAAATAGGCTGCATGGAAGAAAAAAAGTTGCATCTGGGCAAGAACTGATAAATCAGGCCTAGTTGTGATTGGAGTTCATTGCAAGAGACATTGGTGAGAAAAGAACCACAGTTCCCTCAGACGAGGAGAATTGGATCAAACACAGAGCTGTGTTCCAAATACTCTTCACTGTGCTTTGTAGATACTGATTCCACCTCAAAATCTCTAGAAATCAAGCTCTACTATTATCATCCCCATTTTACAGATATGGAAGCTAAAATACAGAGAAATTAAGTACCTGCCTATATTCCCACAGTCAGTAAGAAATGGAGCCATATCCAAACCCAGGCATTCTGACACCAGGTCTCCCACATTTTTCCAGCATATGGAGCATTCGTCCTACTCCTGTGTCTACACTGGAGGTCCCTAGATATCAAGATCTGCCCCCACTGCTCCCCTCTCTTGTCTTGGTCCAACATATAGTAGGTGCTTAGAAAACATCAGCCAAGATGACGTTACTCAAGTTGGTGCCAAACCTCCTCTTGTACTGCTATTCATCAGTTGAGCACCCCAAACTCACACATCTTCAGGGACCAATAGGTTGCTTTTGCCCCTTTCCAACTATTGTTCCTCTAAGGTTTTCAGTGAGTTATCAGTAGAACCTGACCTTGGATGTGCCTGAGAGATCTGACCTGGGATCATTTGGATGATGGAAACCTGCTCTAGAGGAATGGAGAGGCCAGTGCTGGCTTGGCTTCACTGGCCAGAATTTGGCCTACTAATGCATCCTTCTCTTGTATAGCTGCCTAGTACTCCATGTGCACATGCCTAGAAAACTTCCTGTGTTTTGACATTTAGACAATCCCTAATATTTTGTTGAAGGTCTACACATCTTTCAGTATAAGTCTCTAGAAATAGGGTTGCTTGTTCAGGGGGTAAATGCATGTAGTTTTATTAGATACACCCAAATTCCCCTTCCCATGTTAATTTGCACTTTTAGCATGTAATAAAATTAAATATCTTTTCAAATAATTTAAGGATATATATAATATATAAATACATAAAGTTTAAGGATATATGGAGGAGAGAGAGTGTAAAAATATATACACTTCAGGAAAAGAAAAGCTTGTATACACATTTTAACACTAAATTTATTGAAACATGATGAGATCAATACAAATTATCTCGGGCCTCTGCAATTACATGAGGTGCTCAAGGCAGTGGCCATCAGCTTCCAGACAGACATGCATGACTGTGACAAATTTCTGCTCGGGTAACGTTGGTCATTGAGACTGTTGCACACACATTCTCAACTTCTCCTCTGCGGACTGGCAGAGTAGTGGGTATTCTGTGATGTGCAACATCCTCTAGGGTCCCCCACATGAAGGTAGTGCCAGCTGCTGAAAAAAATGATCATACAATTTTTCTTTCTCTGAAATGTGTATATATTTTTGGTGGAGAGCAGGAGTTTATGTTCGTGTTCTTTGCCCATTTTTTGCAGGATTATTTCTAGTCTTTTCCCTTTAATTTTTACAAGGTTAGGATACATGACTAATAATCCTTTATCTATGATATATGCTGCAAACAATTTCTCCCAATTTGTTGTTCATCATTCATCATTTGATTTGCTTGTATGCTATTTTTAACAGCCAAGAGGTTTTATTTGTTATGTATCAATTTTTATTGTACCCCCTTTCCCATAAAAATAAATTTATCTATCTTAAAAATATATTTAATGTTATACCCTTCCAATATTTTTGGTATCAGGCTACCATTTCTTTTTCAAGATGATGGTGATAATAGATGACAATTTTTAAAATAGTAGAACTATTGAAATATAATTCATATGCCATAAAATTCACCCATCTCAAGTGTACATGTAATTTAGTGGGTTTTTTAGTCTAATCACAAATTTATACACCCACCACCAAGTCACTTTAGAATCCTTCATGATGTATCTCAAAGGATCCCACAGCCATTAGCAGTCCCCTTCACTACTATTCTCTACCCCAATGCCCTGGCAACCACTCACCTTTTTGTTTTTGAAGAGTCGCTTATTTTACATGAATAGATTCATGCATATGTTGCTATGTGCAGCTGGCCTTTTTCGCTGAGCATTATGGCTTCAGGTTGATCCACACTGGGGCATGTACTGATATTTTGTTCCTTTGCATTGACACATATTCTGTTGTTTGGAGATATCCTGTTTTCTTTATCCATGTATAAGCTTATGGGCATCTTGGTTGTCTTCTTGGCTATTATGAGCAATGCTGCTGTGAACATTGGAGTATCAGGTGTTGAGCAGATGTTAGGTCGCATTTCTCTTGGGATACACCGTGGAGTAAGAATGCTGGGTCCTGTGATAACTCTACATTTCATCTTTTTGAGAAGCGACTGGACTTTTCCAAACTGGCTACACCATATTATAGTTCCACCAGCAATGTATTACAGTCTCAGTTTTTCTCATCTTTGCCAAAGATTTTTCTAACCTGTCTTTTTTATTATGACTATTGCAGTGAGTGTGAAGTAATGTTTCATTGTGGTTTTGATTTGTATCTTCCTGTTGACTAATGACATTGAACGTCTTTTCATGTGCTTGCTGACCATTTCATTTATTCTTCTTTAGACAAACGCCTGTTCTGATCCTTTGCTCATTTTAAATTGGTTTATTAGTTTTTAATTGGTTTTATTATTAAGCTGTAAGAATTCTTTATATATTTTAGATACAAGTTCTTCATCAGATACATGATTTGCAAATATTTTTTCCTATTTTGTGGGTCATCATTTTCCTTTTTTGTGGTGTGCTTTGAAGCACAAGTTTTTATAACTTTGATGAAGTTCAATTTCTTTTTCTTTGTTGTTTGTCATATCTAAGAAACCATTGCCTAATCCAAATCTTAAATATTTATGCTTATTTCCCTTCTAAGAATTTTATAATTTTAGTTCTTACATTTAAGTTTTTGATCCATTTTTGCTTAGATTTTTTCAAAAATTTTTCAAAGGTGTTCATTTGGGTTTGTATCACAGAAACTTTTTATAGCAAGATTATAGTAACTTGGTGAAATGGATTAGGAAAAATTTCTTAGACTAATCATATATCCTGGTAACATTTAATAACAGGACTTTGTATCCCTTAAAGATTTCAAAGGACCTTCCCCAAACAAAAACAATCAAAAAAACCTTACCCAAGTAGCATGAGGCACTTACTTTTTTAGAAGCATTTTTTTCACTTTCTTCCAAGGTTATTGGACTGTTATTTTTGTTTTTTCAGACAGGATCTCAGCATGTAGTCCAGGCTGAACTGAAACTTGCTGTGCAGCACAGGCTGGCCTCAAGCTTGTGTCAATCCTCCTGCCTCAACCTCCTGAGTCAGATTATAGGTGTGCACCATCACACCCAGCTCTGGGCTGTTATTATTATTTTTTTTGTACTTATTTTTGAGTTACTTTTAGGAACATATTTTCCCAGTTAATTGCAACTTTTGTTGAGATTTCTATATTTATTAGTGTGAAGTAATAATTTTCTTTGTTAATATTGTCTCCTCTATATTTCTGGTTATATCTTCTCATTCTTCATCTTTTTTTTTTTTTTTTTTTTTTTGGAATCGGGGATTGAACTCAGGCCCTTGCACTTGCCAGGAAAGAGCTTATTCCACTGAGCCATCTCCCTAGACCCTCATTCTTCATCTTGATATTTGGGTCCTTTTTAAAAATCTTGATCTATGTTTAACTGTTTTATTGGTCTTTTCAAATAACTACTAGTTGCACTTATTCTGTCTGATTTTCTGTTTCCTAATTCCTTATTTAGTGCTTTTTCTTTATCAATTTCTTCCTCTTCCCTAGATTCATTTCATTGCTTTTTATTTTTTTCTAGTTTTCTAAGTTGAGTACTTCCATTAGGCTCTGATTTGCGGAACCTTTGCTTGAGGGATCAAGGTTTTTAAGGCTTGTGTTGACCAAGCACGACCCAAAGGGTAGCCTTTACTGAAAGAACCTGTTGCCAGGAGGCAGGAGAGCTGGGTGCCAGGCCCAGCCTGGCCTCAGGTCAGCTCGGCTCCCACAGGCAAGTCCCCTGCCCTCACAGGCCATCTCCTCCCACTGGGCAGCTGGGAAGTATGTGGCCCTGCACAGAGGGTTCCCTCAGGGTAACAGCAGGCAGGTCTGTGTCCGCCTCTTCAATGCCTCCACCCCAGTGCACTCATCCATAAAATCTTGAGAGTTGGGTTTTATTTTGCAAGATGGAGGCAACAAGTAATTATGACAGGGTCCTGCTGAGCGGCAGTGGTGCCTCTGAGCTTGTGGCCAGAGCAGAAGCAGTTCGATGTGCAGGGCAATAGAATGGAGTGGCAAAGCTTTGGCTTGGGCATTGGATGACTTGGCTTGAATCTTGGGCAGGTAGTGTGCAGCCTTGGATAAGTTTTATTTTCCTCTAAAAATAAAATAGTACCAGCACCTCACCTGACAGGGCTGTTGACAGTTGAGGGCGTCAACTATTGGAAATACTCAGGTGAGGGTCTGGTGGTTTAAGATTTCTATGGCCGTGCTCCTAATTTGTAGCTGTTGCCATTATTGGCGATGTGAGCCTGGGGATGGGGCCAAGGCGGGAGGTGCTGCCCCAACTGATGAAGGAGCAGCTCCTCAAAGCAGCCCCTCCATTGGATGCCTGACTCCCAGGCTGGCCACTCAGATCTCAGATCTTACAGTGGTCAGACTGTGCTTAGTTTGTTCCTCAGTTGATTTGAAGATCCCTGTTTCTCTGCAGCTGCTTTGAAGAGAGCTGGGAACATGAGGGCCCCATCTGCCGCACCACAGTGATTCTGAAGGTCTGGCTGATGGTAGGAGACATGGACTGAGGCTCCTTCTCTGTCCCTTGTCCCTGTGGGACCTCAGTCAATTACTCTTTTCTACAATGGGCCTGAGTTTTCCTATCTGCAAAATGGCAACAAGGACTGAGGTTAGCAAGAGCACTTCTGGCATTTGCACTGATTCCCGAGCATGGACGAAGGGAACGGTAATGGGATCTCACAAGCTCCTGCTTCTCTGGCCAAGCCACTTCTTCCATTCACTTAGAAACTGTTTCAAGCCATGGCATTCTTGCCTTGGAGACAAAGAACTGACCCTAGAGAGGAGGAGCTGCCACCAGTGGCTACGGCAGAGATGAGTAGGGAGGCCCGGGAAGGCGAGTCGTGCAAACTTCCTCAGCTCACTTTGTGACCAGGGGTGCCAAGTTGTGTTTCCTGTTTAATTCTGGCTGTCATGGGCAGTCAAGATAGCTATAGTGAATGCTGTCCCTGTAGGGAAACTGAGGGCTCCCACAGGAAAACCTGGGGCATTTGCTGCCCTCTAAAATGCCTTGGGTGAGGATGAGGCAGGGTACCGAGTCCAAAGCCAGGGAGGTGGTGAGGGAGGAACTTCCCGCTACTTCACAACAAAGGAGCAGTTCTGGGAGGAAGAATTCAGGAGGGGCCAGGAATGGATCCAGAGGATAGGAGGCAGGGAGGCCTCTCCCCTCTGCAGGCCGTCAGGAGGCCATGGGGGAGCTGAGCAGGTCTTTGAAGGCAGTACTGCTAGGAGTGGCTGGAGGAAGGCCACTTGGCGACGAGGGCCCAGCAGAAACGTCTTCTTGGTGGCGATCAGGCTGTCCGTGTCGCGCTGGGGCGCAGAGAGCCCCGGCGTTTGCCAGGACCTTTGCTGTCCCATCTTTCTGGTTTGGGGCCAGAGCCCTTCCTTGCTTATCGGTGAGGGGAGCTGGCGGGGCTGGCAGTGTGTGGGCTTGCAGGGGCAGTGGCGTGGGGCACCTTGGTGTTCAGCTTCTGGATGTGACAAATGTGCAGATGCGTCAGCGGGGCTGTGGATGAGCGGCCAGCTGTAGAGATGCTCACCCTGTGATTTGTTGCTTTGATTCCTTAGGCCGAGACTTGGCGAGCACGACCCTCCCCGGGTACCCTCCGCACGTCCCCCCCGCTGGACAGGGCAGCTACTCAGCACCTACGCTGACAGGGATGGTGCCTGGTGAGTTTGCACTGTCGGCGTCTCCACAGCAGGCAGCAGACAGGGTTTCTGTGGGGGGCATCCCGCCAACAGCCCGGTGACCTCCATGCTCCTGAGAAGTGGGCCTGAATAAATCAGGTGGAGGTCTGCTCAGCCTCCTTCCTGCAGCTGAGTGTGCAGTGCGGCTTGGGCAGCAACGACGACAGCACTGGGGACGACCTCACAGAGGGTTCCTGGGCTGTCACTCACGCAGCTCCTTCTGGCCACATGGAGTTGGATGCAGGGCCAGCTCGCAGGGGAGGTGTCCCAGCTCCCCCATCCCCTTTTCCCTTTTCCTCCTCTTCTTCCTAATGTGCAGCTGGAGCCTGTGGGAGCCCCAGGCCTTTCAGCCCCCTCGCTCTGTGTTTCAGACAGACAGGGTGGAAGGTGGTAAGTCTGTCACATGATTCTGAACTGAGCGCCACCAGTCCCTCTGGATGGTGAACTATCAGTTTCAAGATGTTTAGAAAACCGCCCCCTCCCCCCCTGTGGTCAGGTCCCTTTGCATGGAGGGGACAAGGCAATGCATCCTGGTCCTGGCTTTCTGTGTGTTAAGGCCATTGACATAGCAGTGTTACTGAAAGTGTCATTTTTGAAAGTGTTTTTTTTTTTTTTTTTTTTTTTTTTTTTTTTAAATCAAGAAGAATCAAGCTTCTGGTAGATGTCACTCTACCTCCTTTATGGTGTCGAGTGGCCTCTTGCTAGTGTCCTTTGTAGAAATCACATTTTGCTTTCCCGGGCCTGGGAGTGCTCAGGCCCGCTCTCCTGGGACACACAATGGACTGTCTCTGAGGATGCTTTCCCCTGGCCCTAGAGGCTTCCTCTTTGGAGTCTTACAGCAGCTCTGAGGAGTAGGGGCTGCAATATGCCTGGGTCGCTCAAGAAGTAGGAGGTAGGGCCACCACAGGAGCCAGGCAGAGCCAGGCAGGAGAGCACTGCTCTGGGAGCCACTGCTTAGAGGGCCCTCCCTGCATCTGCTGGGTACTGCCCCCCTTTACCCCCAGCACCAGGGAGCACCTGCAGGCTCAAGGGGACACGCTTATGAGCCTCCTCCCAGCCCACCCTGGGCACCAATCCTAGTCAGGGAGAGGGTCTTCCAGCCTCTTTTCCAGGGTCATCTCCTCCAAGTAGCCCATGTCACCTGTGTGTGTGTCCCTGGGCCAGGACTGGCTTCTTGCGTGGATATGCACAGAGCTGAGATGTGAGGGATGGGGACCCCACAGATGTACATGTCTCTGTGTGGTGGTCAGTGGAGTCAGAGTGGGGTAGCAGTCAGATCATGGCTGGGGGAGGCTGTCTCCAGGCAGCGCCACCTGGCACAGAACCCCAAGGAGTTCCAGAATTCTAAATTCCATCCCAATCCTCTAAGTTGTGTCAAAGATGGATTTAACAAGGTAGGAGGATGAAGCATATTTCATTTAACGGTTTGTTAGCTTGATTTATGACTTTTAGATGAGACATATGGAAAATGGCCTGTGTGTATGCTCTTGCCCAGGGCCTTGCCAGTGCCATGGAGCCTTGCCAGGTTCACCTGCAAAATCTCTGCCTTTTTGCTACTCTGAGGATATGTCCATGGCAGGTCCCAGGGAAAAACTGTGTACAGGCAATCCAGAGGAGAGGGGTCACACATCATGCTTCCTCGGCACACACTGCCACTGCCGCCACCACCACCTCTACCACCACTGCCACCACCACCACCGCCGCCACCACTGCCCCCTCCTCTCATTTTCCAGCCCGTAGTGAGTTACAGTGGATCTTATTCCATAACCTGAATGGCCCCTCTCACTATTACTTTTCCTAGAATGCACAATGCTTTCCCTAGAACCTTTTTTTTTTTTTTTTTTGTCTTTTTGAGACAGGGTCTCACTATGCAGTTCAGGCTGGCCTTAAGCTCACTTTGCAGCTCAAGCTGGTCTCAAACTCACAACAATCCTCCTGCCTCAGCCTCCCCAGTGCTGGGATTACAGGCTCGCACCACCACACCCGGCTCCTAGAACCTCTTATGCAGCAACTCTATGGACAAGCTCAACATTGAGCTCAGTTACCATTTCTCAAAAGTTTTAGGACTCAGAGAGCTCAAAGAGCTTCTCACGGCTTCACAGCTTACTGTGGCCTGACCCCAGTTTGTCTGTCTGGCTTTCTGTCCCAGTCTTTGCTATCACTGGCTATGCACTAGTCCTCAGCAAGCCATGCATGACCTCTCCCCTGTCCATGACCTTCCTCATTCCATGCCTTTGGTTGGTTCACTCCCTCCATGACTGCTAGCTTAGGCTAACATTGTCTGCCCACAGAGCCTGCCGATGTGGCTTCCTCTGGGCCTCATGGTTCATCAGCCGCTGTCTTCTGCACCCGTCCCACCTCCTGACACATTTGAGATCCTTTTTGTGAATGAGACCTTCATTGGGACCTCCTGAGCCTTTTGTACCTTTCACAGTCCCTAGCCCATTCTAGGTTTTTTTGTTGTTGTTGTTGTTGTTTTTTCTGGATATTGGCTAAATGCAAAAGGCAAGGAAAATTATATTGACCGTGTATTAGTTTTCTTGGCTGCTATAACAAACCACCACACACTCAGTGCTAAAAAGCAATAACTTGGTCTCGCACAACTGTACAGCCCAAAAGTCTGAAGAGCATATCAGTGGGACAAGATTGAGGTGTTGCCAGGATTGTTCCCCCAGGAGTCCCTAGGAAGAAGCCCTGGTCTTTCCCCTTCTAGCTTTTTGTGGCTCCTGGCTGTCTTCGGCTGTGGCTTCTAGGTCAGGATCTTTCTGTCTTACCTTGTCCCATCTTCATAAAACCTCCTGCTCAGTGTGCACCAGATTTTTTCCATCTCTCTTATCAATATATGTATGCATTTAGTGTCCACTCAAATAATCCACAGTCTCCCCACTCAAGATCCTAACCTAGTCTCATCTCCAGGCAGGCTCCCATCTCTCTCTCTCTCTCTCTCTCTCTCTCTCTCTCTCTCTCTCTCTCACACACACACACACACACACCCCATACTCTTGTTTATAAGGAAGCGTCACTTTATCAGGTGCCAGGGGCAGGACATGAATACACCACATCCTCTTTGAGGATTTCAGCTTTGTATTTGTTCAGGTTTCTAGTCCAGGAGGCATTCGCTTGCTTGTGACTACACCAAAAGCGATGATCCCATGTCATAGCCCCCGAGGTCCAGTTGGCGCAGTTAGAGGCACCAGCTGAGCAGGTCCTGAGGTCCTGTTTTATCCTCTTCCTTCCCTGAGGCTGCTTCCTTGTCACTGCCCATTGCACTGTATAGAACAGAGTTCCCTCCTCACTTCACAGGAGCAGGCAGGCATCCTACAGGGGAATCAGTCTTCAGGGTCAGTTTTCCCACTGTTGGCTTTGGGGAACATTTGGCTGTCACTGTTCCCATTTGGGGACACACAGGGAGAGACTAGGTCTAGAGTACACTTGGGCAAGGGATCTCTGGACCTGGAAAAGTAGATGGAACATTGTCCCCTAGTAAATGTCAGCTTGTGGGCTTGAGCTCCTGATTCTGGCTCCAGAGCTTTCCTGTGTCTGTGTAACACGGCTTTCTATCCTATAATGTCTATAGAGCCCATTTCTGCAGCTCTTCCAACTGTCTCACTCTTTTGGATCACTTGTGTTGAAGAAAGCAAATCTAGCATATTGGATCAGCTTCGAATGAGACAGTTTTCAGATTTTATTTCCATCAAGCCTCAGCAAATGCCAAAAGTTTTGCACCAAAGATTCCATAGTGTCTTGATTGGTGTAACTACTTGATTCCTGCCTAAAGATATTTGTGCAACCTAACAGATATTGACATGACATTTGAAACTCTTAAAAATTCTGGGCTAGAGGGGAAGTATGGAGAATTACTGCCCTTTGGCTTTCGTGAGCCTACCAAACAAGGTAGGCATTTTTGAGAAGAACCAGTCAGGGATCATATGCTGTTCTGTAGGCCACTTATTTGACTCCTACTTCTGGGTCCTAGACCAGAGTGCCAAGAAGTCTTGACAGTGTCATCGGCTTCCTTCCCCAGGCTGCAGCAGCTGAGTGAAGAGAAGGCTGCCAGAGCTCTGTGCTCGGAGGGACCTGCCCAGGCCTCTCCTAAGCTCTCTACTTGCTGTCCATTGGTAGACACCACTTCTAGCTGTCTTGCAATTAGTTACTTATTAGCCTGTTGGCTTTTAGCCTCTTAAAGAAGGAGGAGATGAGAGTAAGGGAGGGAGTGGGAGCCTGGGACTGAGGGAGGCCTGGACCCACAGTCAGAGTGGGGGAGACACAGGCCTCCCACACTCTGCAGGAGGGGTGAAGTGCCTGCTCCTTCCCACTGCGACTCCTCTAACTCCTGCTTAGAGACCCCCACCCTCCCTGCCCAGCCTGCCTGGCTCCCCCTTTCCATTTCCCCTGCTCAGAAAGATTGTCCCCCAGGACCCAACCGTAGTAGTTCCCTAGTGCTGCTGTAACAGGTTACCACAAAATGCCACCTTCTGTAGCTTGTAGGTGCTGCCTGCCTGCCTTGGCTTGTGAGCCCATTACTTCATCTTCAGAGATGCCCTGGCAACAGTGGGCTAAGTCACTGTCACGCTTCCATCTCTCCTCTGTCGCCCTCCCCAAGACTTATGTGATTACCTGGGCTCATCTTGATACTCCAGGACAATCAGCTAGTGATCAGCTTTATTTCTTAATTCTATTTGCTGTCAACTAGTAGACTTCACTTCTAGATGTCTTACGATTAGTTGCTTGTTGGCAACCTTAATTCCACTGTATCTTGAACTCAGCATGTTTACAGGTTCCAGGGACTGGGGTGTTAGACTTGTGCCATCTAAACAAGGACACCTCCCTCATTCCTTTCCAGAGCACCTTGCCCTTATCATTCATGGTACTGAGCATTTTGGAGCAAATTCAGGAGTGGTTGGTTCACTTGTCCTTCCCTGGATTCCTTTGAGGTGTGCATGGTACCTAAGAACAGTACAATAATCAGGACTATGTGTACTTTGTTTCCCGCTGTGTTCTTGCTTCTCAGCAGAATGCCCAGCACCTGGTAGCACTCAGGAAACAGCAGCTGAAATAAACATGGGGGACTTTAGGCTGGGCTGCCAATGAGAGCTCAGCCAGGCTGCTGAGGCCCAGTGAGTTTGGGGCTGCAATAGCGTGGCCAAGGTGCTGGGGCTGACAAGGACTGGGAACAGGACTTGGGTCATGTTGCAAAGTAGTGGGTGGCTGGATGCTCACAAGCATGGTCCTGGAGCCAGACTGCCTGGTTCTGAATTGTCATCCTGCTTTCCAGTAGCTGTGCTACTTAGAATAAATTACCTAACTTCTCTGGGCCTTGTTTCTTTCTCATCTGCAATGGGGACAATAATAAGTGTAAACATGTAGTAGTGTAATACATGTGAAATCTCCTGTAATTTTGCCTGGCACCTTTTAAGTGCCATGTAAGTGTCTGTTACCATCATCATTATTAGGTGGTGCTCTGGGTGCAATGGTGAAGACAGAGCCTAGTGGGCTTAGAACTGGCCTGGCCTGGCAGACATCACATCCGGAACTTGGCAGGAGAAGTCACACCCCAGGGAGCGCATGGCTCAGCGGAGGAGCCAAGTAGAGAAGGGTGTAGTTACAAAGAGAACATTAGCAAGTAGGAATGTGTGTGTGTGTGTGTGTACAGGCTTTGACTATGGTAGCTTGGAGAAAATGGAGAGATACTGGGGTTGGTACAGTTATAAAAAAAAAAAAGCATACTGGCAAGGAGGCGCGGAGCTGGGCCTTCAGACTCCCAGCTGACAAGGCAGGCCAGGGCACCAGAAGGGCAGGCTGAGGCTAGTACCTGTATGCATGCATGTCATGGAAATGCCACCCAGGCAGCTCAGGCCAGCTCAGTGGACCCATCGAGAGGAGGAGGCTGGTGGATAGGCTTGGAGCTTGGCTTTAGATTTGGGCAAGGTTAGGATTTATACTTGGCAGCTATTGGAGGCCTAGTGGATATCTTGGTGAAGCCCTGTGCAGACAGCTAGGGAAGCAGGCCAGGAAGGTGGGGGTGAGGTGTGGTCCCCACCCCCACCCCACCCCACCCCACCCCCCGCCAGACACAGGGCCATGCCCAGGAGAAGTGAGGAGTACAGGGAAAGGTGTGTGGCGGGCATAGCTCTTGGACCGTGCCAAGCCTGCCTCACCTTGTTTCATGAGGATCACTGGAAAGGCTGAATGTACAGTTACGCAGGTACCAGCTGGGTGAGGTGGGATGGTATGGGGAGTCTGAAGGGAAGGAAGGGAGGGGCCTCTTCCCTCTGTCCACAGCAAGACATCCCTGAATTGTGAGTCTTACCTGCTGTGAGAGCCCTGCAGGTTCCATGGGGGCCTGCCCCAGGCAGGATCCGGATCTGCTGCTCAACCCAGGATTCCTGTGTGTTCTGTCACCTTGCTCTCTGCTATCATCCAGAGTGTGAGACAAGAGTAACATGTCTTCTGTGCAGGTCAACTGAAGGGGCCACCACTAGCACAGGAGTCAGGGGGACACCTTCTTCAGCCCTGTATATAAAATCTTCCCTGCAATAAAGGACAAAGGCCACTGCAACAAACAGGCTTGGGAGAAGGCTGCAGGAACTTGTGCAAACTTGGTGGAGGAGATCCAGTGTCAGATGGGCCGTGAGGGCCTCTGTGTCCCTTCCTGGCCTGGCACGGGTTCTGCAGGATCTGTTCTTAGCTCTGCCTGCTCCACCCCTGACCTTCTAACTAAGCCCTCGCTGGGCTCTCCGTGCTTTCTGGCTCGAGCTCCTTCCAAGCTTTTCCCACACCTTCCCCAGCCTCATTCTGAGCGCCCAGGCCAGCGCACACCTGTTGCTCGTTCCTGACTCTTTGCCGCCCTCTCGTGGCCGCCAGTTGCGCTGCCGGGCCAGAAATGAAGCCTTGACCCCGGATAAGCCAAGAGGAAAGGGCAGGTGGCAGCTCATTTGTTCATTAGTTCTTCAGACATTTCCTCAGAGACCCTGGATGCCAGTTCTGAGGTCCGTGTGGCGTCCTAGACTCAGCTGTTGCCCTCAGGGAGCTCACAGTCTAAATGAGGAGATTTTAAACGTCATCCTCTTGCAATGTATTAAGCACCGTCACCCTCTTATTAGCTTGTTTTGAGATTTTGTTTTATATTTTCTCTTTAAAATAAAAAAAGAGGGGACTGGGGAGATGGCTCAGTGGAATAAGCACTTTCCTGGCAAGAGCAAGGGCCTGAGTTCAATCCGTGGTTCCGCCAAAAAAAAAAAAAGGGGGGGGGGGAATCATCCTTTTGTATTCTATTAAGAGGTAAAACCTAGGGATGTAAGAAACCCCCAGGAAGCCAGGGGAGGGGCTGCGGAGTACCAGGGATAAGAGGCAGCGATGGAGAGAATGAGGGAAGGCTTCCCTGGGAGTCATTTGAGCTGGAACAGGAAAGGTGGGTTTTTGGGTCCAAGAAAAAGACACTGCTGGGCAAGGGACCTGCGCGCGTGAGAAACCCTAGGGGAATCAGAGAGCACAGGGGTTCGCAGGAGAGGCGTTACTGCCTGCTGAGAAAGACCCGGGCCTGTGGGTGTGGTGCAAGGGCTGCCTAGCCCCTGCCCAAGGCCAAGGCCAGCTCTCGCTGACTCTTCCCTCCCTCTCCATTTTCTGACTGCTCTCACCTGACCACACGAGCTCCCAGAGGGGATCTGGTGACCCCCCAAGGTACTGTGAGCAGGGGCACAGGGCTTAGGCTGGCTCTCGGCCGGCCAAAGAGCTGTCTAAGAATTTACAGTTAGAGGTCTTTTGCCTCTAAAATTCAAAAGAGAAACTCAAACTCCGGCATTAATAAATGTTATATGAAATGTCTACACATTGTAACATTAACTTCATTAACTATTAAACTTAGGGCTCATAAAAATTTTATTACATTTGAAAATAATTTCTAGGTTTGAGTCTCTGACTTCGTAAAACTTTCCAAGTCTACCTTGACTGTGGAGAAAACATAGCTAATCATCAGTTCAATTACTTGTGGCCCAGTAGTTTCAAAATAAAAATTATTTTAGAAAATAAGCTTCTTGCATTTTAGAGCAGAAATTACTATTGTGTTACCTTTAAGGTGCTGTAAGGTAGGGTAGGGAGGGACCTTCATAGGATGGTACCTAAGTGGCCGGGAACGAGAGGCTTTAGGGGACTTTGATTTGCTATTAAACCCTATTGGCCTGACAAATTAATGGTGGGCCTCTAGTCAATCAGATTGCTGTAGCCACCCCTCCCTCCATCCATCCATCCACTCAGCAGCATTCCTTCTTCCCTTCCTCCCTCCCCTTCTCTCCCTCTCTTCTTCCATCTAGCCCTCCCTCCCTCCCTCTCTTCCAACATTATGGGGCATCTACATATACCAGGAATAAGCCTAAAGATACCTCACCAGGCAAGTCAGTAAGGGTCTAGAAGTGGACAGTTATAGTGACAGGCAAGCCCAGGGACTCTGGGAGCAAAGAGAAGGAAGATATACTCTACACTGGAGATGTCAGGCTCAGAGGGCTCCAGGATTTCCATACAGAGGGAGGGGGCAGGCCTGAAGGTGCTTTCACAGACTTTTGTGAAGATTGAAGAAGCATCATGTCCATATCCAGGAATGCTGGGGACTGCTTAGGGGCACAGCCAAAGTCTTCAAAACCAGGAATGGTGCTGTCCCTGGGCAGGGAAGGGGCCAAGCAAGAGACCACACTTAGGTTGAAGGAGAAGTGTGTCACCAGTGAGGACAGGGAAGTAGCAGCTCAGGTGGGTGGGACAGTGCATCCAAAGGGCCTGAGATAGGCTTTGCTCCTGCATGCAGGAGTGCTTACCAAACCCTAGCTTTAGTACACTGGGCAGTCTGTATTTTACTCCCTTTGACTTGCTGGAATCTGCAGCTCCTGTCAGCTTCCAGCCCTTGGCTGAACCAGCCATCGCCTCTAAGCTGAAGTCCACTTATCTGGGGACATGTCTATCCAGTGCCCAGAACCCTCAGGAGCAGTGAGAGCCAGTGGGGCTCAGGTCATGTCTTCAGATGAGGCCAAATTACTTGCCCATAATCTAATTCTATCAACCACCCCTAACACCCCCAACCTGCACCTCACCCCACCAGCTCCCCCAACCTGCATTGTGCCTCATAGCCTCACAGACTGTAGAGGGAACCCTCTCCTATATCCTCAGTTGCCCCTGGAAACACCTTGCAAGGCTGCAAAGTGTGTCCCCATTTCAGAGGCAAGATACCAAGCTCAGAGCAGAGGTGTGCCTTGCCAGAATGCAGAGCCAAACTTGGGGCCTGGAACTTGTATCTCTAGTTCACTGGAGCCTGAGCAAATGGCGACTGATTTTTTTTTTTTTTTTTTTTTTTTTTTTTTTTTTTTTTTTTTTTTTTTTTTTTTTTGCGGAACCAGGGATTGAACTCAGACCCCATGCACTTGCCAGGCAAACATTTATTCTACTGAGCCATCTTCCTGCCCCCAATGGAGACTGTTTGGACTATTTGATGAGTTTGGGGTCCAGTAGCTTCCCCAAACAAGGGTTCCTCCAAGGCTATGGAAAAGCTTTTCCCTCAGGACACGAAGAGCAAGCATACTTCAGATTCCATTGTGTCTGTATTTCTGGCTCCTCTTCACTTGTCTATGAGAGATGAGTCCTCTGAGCCCATAGGAGTCTCACTTCTTCTACCCTAGCGCCTCTGCCCCAAATGTGCCCCAGGGTCCCCCTGGTCAGTGCTGGCACACCTTTGCCCTTCACCTCTGGCTGCTTCTGAGGTCAAGGCCTGCGTAGTTTCTCAGAATATTCCTGTGTGTCTCTACACACTCACACAGTGGGTGCTCAGTGGATAGGGATGGAATTCATTTGAGTAAATCACCTTCCTCTCTCTTGTCTGGCCCACAGTCCAGGGCTTCGAGTCCAATGTGTAATTGAACAGGGTCCCAGCTCCCCTTGCAGCCCCTCCTTCCACTACTTGCTCTGGCTTTTTGCTGGACGGTGCTGAGACAATGGCCCTTGTTACCCTCTGCTTGAGTTATTTATTTTTCACTTTTCCCTCCGTCCCCTCTCAGGGGACTTGCCTCTCGCCCTCATCCCTCATGTTTCCCCTTTCACTTGACTGTCACTCTCATTGTCCTCCTGGGGCCGGGAACGCAGGGTGACAGGCAAGGAGAGCCCAACCGGGCCGGGGAGGCTGGAAATATAGTCATTAATGGGACCCTCGAAGTCCAGATGTCCTTCCTGAAGGCGGGTAATTTGTTTTTAATGAAAAACCACGCGGTGACCCTGAACAAATGAATTTTCTTTATAAGGAGTCTATATGAAGGGACACAATAAAAGATCCAAAATAGGGAGACTTAAATCCAGGGTGGGAAGAAAGAGAGGAAGAAAGGCAAGGGGCAGGAAGGAGCGACAGAGGGAGACATGAGAGAGAGGAAAGAAAAGTTTAAATGACAGCTAGGCTATCGTGTGTGTGCGTGTGTGTGTGTGTGTGTGTGTGTGTGTATCAAGAGCAGATCAAGAGGGCCTACAGGAAATGTCCCGACAGGGCAGGACAAGGGGGGCCATCTCGAGCCCCCCGGCCTCTTCATGGGTCCTCTCAGCTTGTCCTCATGGTGGCCTGAGGTGGGTACCAGGGTTAGTCCCATTTTACAAGGATGCAGACTGAAGCTTGGCAAAAGGGGTTCACATAGGTCACGAGTGGTTAAGGGTAGATGACAAGGGAAAGACTTGACCAGTTTAGAATTAAACTCAAACATGCTGTGTTAAAGTCTGGAGGTTGCTTCCTGTGTGAGACTGAAGAAGAGTATGGCCAGGCAGACCTAAGAGAAGGCGAGGTGTGGTGTCCGCCCTGAGGACTGGTGTGCTGAAGCAAACCTCCATGGCCCTAGAATTCAGCACTGGGACTCTGTGACCCTGTGGGCCTTCCAGGACCACTGGAGTGGGGGATTCTTGCAGAAAATGCCTGGGAACAAATCACTGGGAAAAAAAGATGCCCAGAAGTTGCCATCTGCTTCTTCTTGCAAGAGAGGAGACCAGGCGCACACCTCCGGGGGCCTTTGTGGAGGTGTGGGGCGGCTCCCCGGGCACAGCAGTGCAGGTGCTGCCCTGGACTTGGGGCCACACCCTGTAGGAGAAGCAGGGGGGTGTTCATCATGGGCCTGACCAGCGGGGTCTGTGGGGTGGGGACAAGGTCTGTCCTGACACACACACCTCTCAGGGTATGTTCTGCACTGTTTTGCCATCTTCCCCAAGCTGGAGTGCAGCAGAGGACAAGGAGAAGACTTGTGTGGGACCACAGACTGTCAGGGAAGGGCCAGCTGGCCCTCCTCCCAGGAAGCAGCCTGCTCTCTTGGGTTCTCTCCTAGGGAAGCAGGAGACAAGGAAGCACTTTTGTCCCTGGTTTTCCTTGTGTGACTTGGTGTTAACAGGACAGTCCCAGGAACACAGCTTCTGTGACTCAGTCCCCCCAAAAGCACCCCATCCTTCTGTGGGCTCTTTCTGTCCCAGATCCTTCCCACGTGCTCAGCCCTGGCCAGCCACAGGGGCACCTCAGGATGGGCTTCTGTCCTATCCTGTTGGGCAGAGGAGGCTGTAGCTTCCCTGACCCTGGCTCCCTCCCACTCTCTCGTTTTTTTTACCCAGAGTCAGGTGGCTTGACAAAAAGAAATGATTGTTTTCTCTTCTTGGATTCAGTTTCCCTCTGGAAATTGTGACCCAATTAGAAAATCAGACAAATAGAAAAATCTGGCCACGACCCCAGCTGAGGTCATGAAATTTCATTCTTCTGTGTGGGGCTTTGCCTCGCAAGGTCTTGGGGAGTCCTGGCTGCCTCTGACTCCAGGAGCAGACCTTTTTCCCTGCTGGTTTCCTCCCTAATTGATGATTTATTCCCCACTGACTTCCAAAATGGATTTGAGGCAGCTTCTTGACCTTTCAGTATCGTCAGCCTGACCTGAAATCCCCAGCACAAAATAGGAGGGCTGCCAGCGGTCTGTGAGGAGGCCCAGAGTGGCCGGATGCCCACCCCCCGCTCTGCCAGTGGGCACGCTGGCTTGTGCCAGGGGGGTTGCCATGGAGCCACTCTGTGCCAAGCCCTGCACCTGGACTGGCCTGCTCTTCCCTGCTGGGGCTGGGAGCAAGTGTGTTTGGAAACAGCACCTCCCTGGACGCATTCCAGAGCACACTTCCAAAAACACTTCCAATCAGCAAGAAGATCACTAGGAAAACTGGGACAAATGATGATTTCTACAGTGGGCAATTATAAACAGCGGAAAAGTTGCCAGATTGGCAAATAAAGTCCTCTGGTTAAGTCCTGGATTAATTACACCACCAGTGAGCTGAGGGCTTGGGGCTCTCTTGATTGTCCTCATTTGTGACCTGTATTCTGGTCTTCCTTTTCTGTTCCTCTTTCCTTCAGTCCTTTTTTCTTTTCTTCTCTTCCTGTTGTCCTTTCTGGATTCCTCCAACCCTTTTTCATTCCTTCCTTCATTTCTTCTCTTTTGCCTCCTTTCCTCCCCAGCCCTCCCTCCTCATTCATCTCTCTTGTCCTTCCTTTTTTCTTTCTTTTCTTCCCTCCCTCTTTCACTCACTTATTCATGGTCATTCATTCATCTACCCATCAGATCACCTTGATTCTCTTTTTTTTCTTTGCGGAACTGGGGATCGAACTCAGGCCCATGCGCTTGCCAGGCAAACACTTATTCTACTGAGCCATCTCCCTGGCCCCTGACAACCTTCATTCTCACCAAGCCCAGTTTGCAGTGGTGGCAGAGATATAACTGAACAGGTTTCTCAACACTAGGACCGTGTGAGAATTGCCCATGTTACCTGCTCAGAAATGAGAGAAACCAGTTAATGTGGGGTTTTTGCTGGATTTTAGACCCAGGGTCAAGGCAAACAGTCCTGGGAGACAAAAAGAGGCTGAGATTTGGGATATAGCATCCAACAGGGATGGATGGCCTGACAACAGCAAGCTGTGGGCCAGCTTGTGCTGCGTCTCCCTGAGATGGCCCTGAAGGAACCTTGGCCCCTGGAAGCTTTGGTCCCTGTGTACAAACACAGGGCTCAGTATTTAGGAGCAGGGAGGAGCAGGGAGCTACCCTGAACGGCTGCCTGCTTTGGAAATTTCTATGCATTTGTAATAACAAAATTACCATAATTTGCTCGTTAACGCAGCTAGATCAGTCAAGCATTGTTCCATCACAGGCGGGCGGGAGGCCGCATGCCTCTCTCTGCGCACTCCACACACCCCAGCCGGCCTGCCAGCCCGTTAGAGCGCTGGAAATTAGCATGCAAATGGTCCTAATTCGGTGGGCGAGCTGTCAGGCAGCGCCTCTCCGGCCTCATCTCCGTGAAGGCCCTGACAGCCCAGCTCCGACGCTGGCCCACCCTCCTCACTCCAGCTAGGAGGGGCTCCGAGGGGCACTTCCAGACTGACAGCTTGGCGGCCTCCCTCCCTCGTCAGCGCCATCAGGCCTGGCGGCACGCTCCCCAGGGAGCAAGCTGGGCCTGCCGCCTCGCAGACCCGCGGAGGCGGGCAGCGGGTGGGGTGGGGGAGGGCTGCTTGGGGCTCGGGTCCCCCAGCCTGGGCCGGCCTGGGCAACGGGGCAGTAGGGTGAGGGTGCAGTGGTGGGCCCGGGTCTGAGCCCAAGCTGGATCACAGGAGTCCACCCAGTGGGTGGCTTCTTAGTGGCTCTGTGAGACTCTAGGATACCTTTTCCTGCTGCACATCCATAAAGGGCAAAATTTAAACCTTGTCTTGCCCTGCTTTTTCCTCCCTGACCTGATGCAGCCTGCCCCTCCTCTGTCTTCTCCTTGGAACCTTTGCTCAGGACTGTGCAGAGAACTCTGCAGGCCTTAGTGGATGTGGGAGGCTGAGGAGCCATGAGATGTGGCAGGGCACGCTGGACGTGCACCTCTGGGTTCCCTAGGCTTCGACCTGGAGAGTCTGTTTTGTATTGTTGACCTTCAGTCTACATCTTTGTGGTAGAGACCTGTTGGTTTTCCCAAAGCTGTCTGAGAAGAAGTGAGAGGAGAAGGCCCTGCTCTGTATCAGGAAGGATGTTTAGCCAAGACCTGCCATGTGCCAGTCTCAACCCTGACTCCTCCCATTCCTCAGCCTGTTTGCTGTCCCCCAGGAGGTCCCATGTTACTTCACTTCTAGAGGAGGAAGGTGAGCCCTGCCAAGTGCCTGCAGCAGGATAGAACCAGGTAGTGCTGAGCTTTATTTTAAAGTGGAGTTTATGTTCGGGCTAGGTTTGAGCTCCTGAAAATCTCTCTCCTCTCTCTCTCTCTCTCTCTCTCTCTCTCTCTCTCTCTCTCTCTCTCTCTTCTAGTTCTTTGCACTGAGATGAAACACAGTCTCTCACATGCAAAGCACTCTATCACAAGCTACAACTCCAGTCCTCAGAGTCCTCTCAACAAGAAAAATGTGGGTTCTGAGAGTCAGATCTGTCTCCGTGCTTTGCATGTCTTTGGTCTGAATAGCTGCCTGCTAAAACACAAGAGCCAGGTGGGTTTGGGGACCTACTACCCCAAATCTTTCATTCTCTTTACCTGTGACAGCACAGGAGGAGGTGTTGTTAGCACAGGGCTTATCCCAAAGCTATCCCAGGCCATTTCTCAGGGACTTACTTGCTCCTCATGAGCAGATGCAGGTCCCTGCCAGGGGTTCAGAGTTTGGTGAGTGGAAAGCATTTTCCCAGTCAGCTCTTCTCTTCTTGCTCTTGTACAGTGAACAACCTAGCCATCTCCACATGGCTGCCCTCCCACTTTGTTTATCTTAAGGGCATCCTGTTGAGCCTTTTGGGCCTTCAGATAAATAGAGCATTAGGAGAGATTTAAACCTCTAGCTCATCCTGGCCTTCTTGTGGGAGGTGGGGAGAGTGGGGTCTTGAGCCTAGGTGTTTGCTGTAACCCTGGACCACATACGTCTCAGCACAGAGCCAGGTGCAGGACGGATATTCGGTGCATGTTTTGGTCCCTGAAATAACTCAGGGACCACACAGGAAACTCGGCACAGGTGAGAATCAGAGGCCTCCTTCACCCTAACCCCTTGTCCTAGGGGTAGCTTTCAGTCTCATGCAGCCTCTTAGCCACCTACTCTTCAGTTTGTCTATTTGGAGTCATGGGATAGAGACTAACGTCCCAACCTCTCATATAGCTCCTGGTGGGCTGTTCCGAATGAAGAGACAAAGCCCTGTCAACCGCAGCATCCCTGGTACTATGGGAACAACTCAGGGCCACCTCTGGGCTGCCAGAGAACTGGAGACTGAAATCCCTCAGGAGTCAGGTCCGAGGCTTGCCGACCTCGGTTGCATTCCAGGAAGCATCGCCAAAGCTCCCCCTAGTGGAGAAGGCGGACGCTTGGCCCCGCGTTTCTGCTGGCAGCGTAGGTGCAGCCTGGGCCTATACCCTCCCCAGTTTACCCAGAGTCCACACTGCACTGAGAATCCTCCCAGCCAGATGGGGACTCTGTGTGATGCTTTTCTTGTAGATCGGGTGAGAAGAAGGGGCCCCAGGTTTACCAGAACAAAGACTAGAATGCAAGGGGCTTTCCTTGCCACCTGGAGGACATTCTTGGCTTTGGCCAGCTGACCATCTCCTTGTTTGACCATGTGGCCTGGCCTCCCCAGCCTGGCGTCATTAGGCCCCCAGTGGCCACTGTTACCCACTTTGAGGATGGGTCAGTATGTCAATAAGCATTTCCAGTGGCCCCTGGCAGGTCTCCCAGTGCCATCCTTGCTCCCTTTCGACCGTTCTCAACACAGCAGCAGAAGCAAGCCCAAGTCAGGTCATGCTCTTCTGGACTCACTCAGAACAGAGGCCCAACTCCAGCTGCGCCCCTCTCTCCCAGCTCTCCTCTCCACCCTTGCAGGCCTGTGGCTGTCCACTGACACCACCCACACTCTGGCCTCAGGGCCTTCACACCAGCTCTTCCCTCTGCTTGGGTTGCAGATACATCGCAGACTCTTAGTTCTTTCGGCTTTTTGTTCAAAACTACCTTCAGGCTATCTCTGCTCACTCCATCTAAAATTTGATGTCCTCCCCAACATTTCTAAGTTTAACTCCTGCTCTGTGTTTTTCCTTAGCACATCTCATTAATATGCCATAGACTTATTCTTTACTTATTTTACTTTATTGTCTGATGAGACTTCTGGAACATAAAGAGGGTGACCTTATGTTCAGGATCTGTTTTGTTCAGGGCTGTGTCCTCTGTACCTAGTAGTAGCACCTCTTCAGTATCTGGGGAAAGAATGAATAGTTACAATATTATACCTGGCCAGTGCACAGGACCTCCAGGTGAACACACGCCAGGTTGCCAGAGCACATCTGTGGGGCTCCCCCCACTAGCTTGCATCTTCTCCCCCAGGAAGCTTCTTCACTTCTCTTCTGGCCTCCAAAAATCTCTCTGCGCTCTTATCTTCCCTGAGTTCCCTTCCCCACTAAATTGACCTCTCTGCAGATCTGTGAGGTAGACACAGACAACACACAGGAAAGTGTTGGTGGAATTTGAGAAAGGCTGGATAAACCAGGTATGGTAGTACATACCTAAAATCCCAGCAGTCTGGAGGCTGAGGCAGTAGGATCATCATGAGTTTGAGACCAGCATGGGCTAGCTACAAAGTGAGTTCAAGGCCAGCCTGGACTATAGAATGATATCCTGTCTCATTAAACCAAAAGAAAGGAAAGAATAAAGGAAGCAGGCAAGAAGGAAGGAAGGAAGGAAGGAAGGAAGGAAGGAAGGAAGGAAGGAAGGAAGGAAGGAAGGAAGGAAGGGCTGGGGAGATAACTCAATGGCAAGTGCAAGGTCTTGAGTTTGATCCCTGGTACCAAAAAGACTGGATCTCTAGGACTACTACAGAAAAGGTGAAAACAGAGAACTCAGGCAGATCAGTTCTAGGAAACAATTTATATGGAAACTGAGAACCAGGAAATGGATTTCTTTAACATTATCTAAACACTCCCTAGAACCTTCTTGGCACCAGGGACTGCTTGCATAGAAGTCAGGTTTCCAAAGACGAGGGTGGAATAGGATAGTAGTTTGGAGATAACCTGGGTGCCTTACATATGTTGTGCAGTTTATTCCTGTTATTATTACATTGTAATGTACAATGAAAAAAGAATCCAACTTCAGGATGAACCTACTCACCTACTCATAGTCCTAGGGAAACTAAGGCCTGGATTGGGGAAGGGCCTTGCTCCGGTAAGTTTGTGAGAGGGGACTACATCAGGGTTTCCACCTCTGGTCCAGCCCTGGGAGTTGTGAGGGCCATCCCAAGGTTCTGACTAGGTTCCCTCTAAGTCCCTGTGCTTGTCGGCTCTCTGGGTAATGATGGTGCCTGCCTCCGTGGTCACAGAGTCCTTCTGCCCAGGCAGCTGTTCCTGGTGGGTAGCTATGGTGGTCAGCCCTCTTCCAGGGAAGCTTTCTAGTGCTCCCATTCCGAGGTGTCTGAGAGTGCTAGGAAACTCTTTAATGTGTTTCAGTGCTCCTCAGACCTCCTTACCTGCAAGTCATTGGAGACCCTTGCAGACAGTGCATTGGAGTTCAGTGAGCCTAGGCCCAGAGCACTGGGTTCTAACCAGCTCTCAGGTGAGGTGGATGTGTACCCACTTTAAGGACCAGTTCTGCTCACTGCTTCTCAAACTCACTGCTCATTGGAATCACCTCAGCAATCTTAATAAAACTGCTACCGGCTCTCACTCCAGGAGATCTGGATGAGCTAGTATGGAGTATAGACTTGTCAGCCAGAGGAGATTTTGGGTTTGTTTACAGTGCTGGGATTCAACCAAGGACCTCAGATGTGCTGGGCAAGCTCTATACCACCCAGCCATATCCCTAGCCCTAGGATCTGGCATTTTAAAGTTTCTTAGATGGGTCTAACATGCAGCAAGGTCGAGGCCCTTGGCCTCGTCCCTCTGCATTGCTTCTGCTCCAGGACAGCTCTGCTGGGGTAGCCCTATAAAGTTTTCAGGAAAGGGACTTGGCCAACTTGGTGAGGAAGGATGAGGTTCTGCAGGGACTGCATCTGTCTCCAGTCAGCTTTGAGAGAGGAGCCTTAAGAGGCCAAATGAAGGTACAGGCACTGAAGAAGGGAGAGGCCATCAGGGAGAGGGATGGCAGAGCCACAGGCAGCCCTGCCAGGGCAGAGACATTACCAGAAGAGCCAGAAGCAGCAGCTGGGTGGCTGAATGGCCCTGAGGGGCCCCTGATCTTTGGCTTCCTCCATGACTGTGGTTTCAAAGGGAGAAATTATGATCCAGCCCAGCCTGCATGTAGTGCCTGTCTCATGTGTGGGTCCCTGGCCCGCCCTCCCCTGATGTGGGTAATTTATGTGTGTGCAGCCCCCTCCTGCAGACTATGAGCTCTCCGTGGGCAGGAAGCGTGTCTGATTCATCTCCATCTCCCCAGCCCCAGGCCTTACTTGCTGGGGGCAAGAAAGGTGCACAGAATTGAGCGCATTCCTCAGGGCGCAGTGGGGCTCAGACCTACGAGCGGCCAAGTTCTCAGTGCACAGTGAAGCCCGCACGTTGTGGTAGTAATTGTGGAGGTAAATCTTGTCTGGTCTCCTCGCAAACACTTGGTGAGGCATTCCATAAATATGTCAGCAGCAGCATTAAAATTTGATGGCAGGCGGTGCAGGTCGGGAGTAGCACTGTGACTTCCCAGCAAGGTATGACACCTTCACCCCCGTCTCATTAGTCAGCTGCGGGATGTTCCAGCCTCAGCACCAGCTGAGCTGAGCTAGGGGAGGGGATTTCTTCTGAGGAGGACCCCTGGCTGCTCAAAGGCATAGGCCAAGGTCAAGGCCACATGAAAGTAGTCAGCTTTGGACTGGCATTGGGCTGACAGGAGGAGTCCCCGAAGGCTCTGGAAGTATGCTGGCCTGATAGCAGGCCCCTGAGCTGGAGGACCAGGGGCCATCTCGATTTTGAGAGTTGGTGGTAGGAGCCGGGGACATGCTTATGCTTTATAGTCAGTCTGGTGGAAATTGTCTGTGTGTTCACAAAAAACACTTCGCGAAGGTGGGGGTTTGGACTCATCATTTAAACAAGCAAAGGGTCAATAGGCAGGACTTGGAGGCAAGGGAGCATTCCTTAGGGACAGAAAGACCAGACACCGACTGGTCTTCCTCCCACCCCAGTCTTGTCTGTTTGAGGAAAGTGAGGATCCATGAGCCTGGAAAGGACATGCCCAAAGCCACACTGGTAGGCCAGGCCTTGCAAAAGAGCTTCTGGTTACTTTTGGGTTATTCAAACAAAGTCTTCAGGTTTTTAGGCACTGATTTATCTCCCCAGCCCTTTTCAGGTTTTCAGACTGTGCATCTTCCAGTGGTCCAATGAATGTGCATAAAGGGTACTAAGGAAAACTTACTGACTTTCCCATTTTCCCAACACAGCTTTTAGTCTGGCCTGTGCTGTAACTGACAGTATTTTTACTGTTCAGTTATACATTTGCTCCTTTTTTGTTCTACAGTTTTTATTTCTGTGCTCTTTTGGAGTGAGCCAAACTTAACACTATCGTTATATAGCTGGGCAGATCTGTCAGGCTCTCAGAGAGAGATCGAGGCCGTCAGGAAGGCACCCATGCAGAGTTCTAGCCCGCTTCCCTCTTGTTTTATTCCTTTCCTCTACCTCTTTCGCTTCCGTCAAGGATAAAGGATGGTGTTCGATTCTTCTAGCACCTGCTTCATGACTTATTTCTCTTCTGATGTAGACAGCGCCCTGGCAGACCCAGGCTGGGGGCACAGGGAAGCAGGGAATGTACTCAGCAGGGATGCTTGATCTGATAGGCTTCCTGGAGGAGGTGGCACTTGAGTTGGCTCTTGATGAGCTGGGAGGTTGGACACAAAGAAGGGAAGCAAGGTGACATTTCAGGTAAAGGAAACAGATGGAGATGGCCCCAGGTGGGGGTACGGAGAAAGAGAGGTAGCAGGAGAGCTTGGAATGTGGCATGGAGCAGGAGTGGGGAGCTGTGGCTGGGAAGCTTGGTGGGCAGCAGACCGAGCCTGAGGGCCTTGGTTGTTCTTGGGTGCCGGTCCCCACCTGTGTGCCACCTGTGGGCATCCCCAGCCTGGAACACGGCAGTGCTCCAGAGTGGGTAACAGGGGCTGAGCTCTCCCTGGCCCTACGCACATCTACACTAATCACTAGTTATCTTGCACCCTAGTGAGGAGCTATTTGCATTTTTGTCTTGCCTACTGTTGGCTAGGTTGAGAGCAAGATGGGATAGAACTTTGGAATAATGCCACAAGAAGAGAGCAGTTAAAACTGCACCAGAACATCTCTAAATGTGCCCTGGCTAGAGATCTAAAATGGAAATGCCTACAACAACCAGACTGGTCAATAGAAGAGAAGGCAGCCTTGGGACATAAGAAAAGAAATCCAAATTATCTGATCTACGGCAATGACAGACTCATGTCTCTAAAACTCAGGGAAACCCACCCATCTGTGCCGGGGGCTCCATGTGGTCCAAAGGCCCCACTCTTTCTTCTGATAGTTGTGAGCTGGTGGGGCTGGGGGGCGTGCCTTGCAGCCTGTGGTGCTGCTGCTGTGATCCAATAGTGAGCTTCTTTCTGGTTTTTTGTTTTTTGGGTTTTTTTGGCACAAGGACTTGAACTCAGGACTTTATGAGTCCCTTGAAGATCCTTGCATTTGGGTTTTTGTAGGTGTAGACAATAGAAGTGGGCACAACACTTTTCTGTTTACAGAGGACAAAACTGAGGTCCAGAAAGTCATTCAACTGCTTCACATCTGGCCAGAGGCAGAGCGGGGGCTCAGGCCTGCTTTCTGCCTTGGGTCGCTGTGGCCCACACAGCACTGCCACTTGGCCTCAAGGTCTGTGATTTTCCCAGAGAAGCAGAAATGAAACATGTTCTGCATTCCCTCCCTCACACTTGCCCTCGCTCTTGGTTTTTCTCTTCGCTCTGGCCTGCACTGGTGGGAGAAGAGGTTTTTCCCAGCAGTGGATCGATGTGCAGTGTGCCAGGCTGTCCGGCTTGACAGGGCTGACCTTTCTGAGCTCAGGTTTTCATTTCCCTGTTGGAAGTCTGGGAAGGTCTTGCTGTGGAGGGAGGGAGGGTGAGTAGGCTGGACCTGAGAAGTGGCTGAGCTGGGGCCGGGGGCTGGGGAGTGGTCACAGGGAATATAGGAAAGGAAAACCTCTCATTTCCATGCATACCACTTTCATAGATGAAAAAACTGAGTCTTGATAAGAAGTGACTTGTTCAAGGTCATTCAGAGAGGATTGGACAGAGCCCCAAAATCTAGTCTGTGGGTATGTGAACACAGCCATCATATTCATATGTGTATGTATATACTATACATAGCATCCTATATCCTGCCTACATGTATTTTACAAATAATGTTACATAGAGTAATCATGCACAGGTAGCTGGCAGTGCCCTTGTGTGGTACTGTAGTCCTGGACCCTCTAGCAAGGGACAGTTTTGTGCAGAGTTCCCCCAGTACCACTAATCCTTGGTCCGCCCCACACCATGCAGTGCCACAGAGCCATGGGGAGGAGCTCAGAAAGCCTCACGTTTCTCTTCGTTCTTTCCTTTCTCCTTCTCCTTCACAAAGACTTTCCCCCAAAGACCAGTTTGACTCCTTCAGACATAGAACTTAGCTGTGAAGTCACTTTGAAAGACTTTCCGTATGTTAATTGCAGCCGGCCAAGGTCTGGAGCAGAGGTGGGAGCCCACCATCTGCAGAGAGGGTCGGCCCCCAGTGTCTCTGCAAATCCCCATCATCTGCCAGGTGTCGTTTTGGGTTAATTAAGAGCTACACTGAGCCCGTTTACCTGTCACTTCTGAGAATTTTAGGAAACTTTGACTTTCTTGCCATCTCTGAGCTTTGAGCGAAGGAGAAACTGAAACTGCTGATGTGCCTGAGCCTGCAGTCTCCAGAACAGCTGCTTTAAGGGCATTTTATCACAGCCCCCTACCCCGACTGTTTCCTTTAATCAGTGTTTTCTAGTTGGTTTGTGCAGTAAGTACTTCCATATTTGAAGATAGTACTGTTGGGGAGAATCCTGCATTTGTCATAGATTTTAAGCCTCTACAGTTCTTTCTTAATCATTGAGAAAAGACTATTGGTTCCTCCAGCTTTGTTCTGGCTAGTGGCTTGGAAGGGGCTTCAGTGTGACAGCCAGGGGTCTCCTTCCACAGTGAAGGTCTGGACATCCGCGCTGTGCACATGGGAGCTTGCCTTGATTTGATCCCTGCACAGCTGGGCTCTCAGATGGTCCCAAGGCTCCCCTTTCTCAAGAGTGACTCAAATGGTTTATAACTTGGTAAGAATCTGGTTTACACAGGTATGTGCATTTGTTAAAAATATAGCCGTAGTACATTGAAGATTTGCATTTCATTATGTGTACATTTTACATCCAAAGAAACAAAGATTTTGTTTGTTCATTAAACAAATAATGAGCTTTAGTTAATGATGTGCATGCCAAAGTACTTAGGGGACAATGTACTGATATTTGCAATTGACTTGGGGCTGCAAAAATAATAAGACAAATGAAAGGCTAGAGGGGTAGAGAAATATATAACAAGCATGCACAGGAAAAACTTGGTAGTGGAACAAAATGGCAGGCACATGAGTATCCCCTGTACTGTGCTGTTACTCGGCTGTGTAGGGGGTGGGTGTGTGCAAGGCTCTCCAGCTGAGTTTTCCCTGCTATCAAAGAGCACCAGGTTCAGTCCTCCTGCGCAGGCTGGGGAAGATTGTCTGACACCAGGACATCACTTAACCTTCTCTCTTCAAGCATCAGAGGCAGGGAGCGCACTTCCTCCACTTTACAAATGAGGACACTGAGACTCACAAGATAAATCCACATTCCCAAGGCCACACAGTCTGTACACGGCAGGGTCTGGCCTGGGGCCTAGAGCCTCGCCCTAGCTGACTCTTAGGTTGTTTTCAGTCTTTTCCTCCAGGACGGGCAGCTCTAAGAGTGGGCACTGGTACACACACCCAGTGTGGCTCCGGGCCTGTTCTCAGTCCTAGTGATATTAACTGGGGAATGGGGACCAGTCCGCTGCATGCCCTGGAGCTCCACGCCATCCACCTGCTGCTCCCTCTCCCCTGTGCAGGCAGCTGTCTCCTTTGATCCCACCACTCCTTTCCCTCATTCAAATAATTCTAACAGCTGTCAGTGACCCCCTGCTTCTTGAACTCCAGGGTAAGATTGATCCAAACCCTCATTTGTCATCTAGTGGCAAGGTCTGATGCCCTTCCTGAGACTTTTTGCAGGTGGAACATCACATTGCTGTACTTACCTTGGCTTGCATGATATACATTGTTTTTTGATCACATTCTTACATCTCAGTCCCACTGTCCACCCAAACACAGTAACTCATCACTGCTGCTAATTTCCATGTGAGAAGAAAACACCACTTAGGGTACTACCTTAGTCTGTTTTCTGTTGCTGTAACAGAGTGACTGAGGCAAGGTACTTTATAGAGAAGTTCATTTTGGTTCACATTTCTGGAGGCTGGCAAGTCCTAGAGTATAGCAGTGGTGTCTGGCCAGGACATCATACACAGTGGAAGGTGAAGGGGCAAGTGGGCATGTGTGGAAGAGAAATAAACTAGAGGGGCTGGGCGCATAACAGCCCTCTGGCCTGAGAAGAATATTGCCCCTCAAAGGACCAAATCACTTCCCAATACAACCCCAGCAATGATTGAATTTAACATGAGTTTTGGGGGGGACAAATCATACTCATATGTGTAGCCATCTTTGTGAATGCATGGGAGATGGGCAGGGAACAGGTCAGACTCCCAGGTAGATCACTTCAAGTGGAAGCCCAGACATCCCACTTCTTAAATGTCCCTCCACACTCCTCCCTACTACAGGGTGCATGCATCTTTGATTCCCACATTTCAGTTCCTTTTTTTTTTTTTTTTTTTTGCTTTTTGTTTGTTCAGTGGATTTAACCCAGGCCCTTTGAATTGATTTGTATCTCCAGCTCTTTGTTATACTTTTTATTTTGAGTTAAGGTCTTGCTAAGTTGCTGAGCCGACCAGGGTAGGCTCCAACTTACGTGATCTTCCTGCCTCAAACTCCCAAAGCATTGAGTTCTAGGCATGCTCCACCATGTCTCACTTCCATTTTCTTATGAATGGCATATAGCTCTCTCTTTCACCTCAACCCTGATGTTGACTTCCATTTGTATAGCTTTACTCAAATAAAACTGTAAAAAAAAAAAATTTGGAGCAAGATTTTGTTTTAGAGAAGTTTCTTTCATTTTCCCTTTTTCCTTAGCTCTGTGGTCTACCAGCTACCACCATCCTTGGTTTTAATGGCTGGCACAGTGCACCCAGGGTTCTAGGGCCAGCAGGGCATGAGGTACTGGGGATTGAACCTGGGTTCTTGTGTCAGGCAGGTGCTTAGACTGCTGAGCTATGTCTTGAGCCCCAAGAAGGTAGTTTGGTTTTCTTGGTAACATTATGTCACTGACCTCCTCCAGTACTATGGCATAGGCATCTGTATTAGTGCATTTTCTCCTGCTATGATGAGTACCTTAGGTTGCATAATTTGTAAAAGATAAAAGTTGACTTAGCTCACAGTTCTGAAGGCTAGGAAGTCCAAGCTTTGGTAGCTGCGATTGGTGAGGCCCTTCTTATTCGTAAGGACTCTCTGCCATGTTCCAAGGCAGTGAAGAGACTCACATGATGAGACAGAACATTCTAGTCTTGTCCTCTCCTTATGAATCCCATAGTCTTAGGGCCTCATTCAACCTTTATCACTTTCCCAAGGCCCTGCCTCCAACTACCACATTTGGACTAAATATCTACTCTTTTAAGACTTCATAATGGAGACTAAACTTCAACTTGAGCTTTGTAGGGACAGTCAGATGATAGCTGTGTTTTATCAGGCACTTACTTATTCCAGATGTGGAGATTATACCCAGAGAAGTTCAATCACATGATCAAGTTCATGAAGCCAGAGTTGAGGCTGATTACCGAGCATGCTGTCAGCCTGTCACTGGAATGCTCATGCCCACCCCATGTGTGCCCACCCTGCCACACCTGCCTGTCCTTGGCTCCCACAGCAACATGTGGGACCCCCTAGCCATGCTGACTGCAGACCTGGCCTCAGAAGGCTCAGGGGGCAGCTCAGGCCTCAGGGCGCAAGGAAGGAAAAGGTGAAGGTTTTGTTGTTGAAAGAGTTCTTAGGCGCTCACACGTGATAAATTCCAGGCAGTGCCTAGGGCTGTCTGGGGTCTCATGAGCTGTATACCCCCCAGGTGGGGTCTCATTGTCCCCTGAAGGACAGTTTCTTAGGCAGGAGTTATTAATGAATAGGAAGCTTGATTCTGGTTTAAAGGTCAGCATTTTTGTGGTGCCTGAAGCCTGGGTTAGTTAGTAGAAAAAGGCAAAGGGTTCCTGCTGTCTTTTGCACTGGGAAAAGTTGTTAGAAAAGCGTTTATTGTGTGATCTCCACTTATGGGGGGCCCTGACAAGCCTGGGGCCAAGGACTTTCATTTCTTCCCCCAAGGAATACTTCATAGCTCTGGAGGGTGCAGGTATGTCATCTCTAGGCCTGTCCCTATCAGTTGCACTGTGGCAGAGCCACCTGGCAGGGCTCCCACCCAAGGCTCTCCTCCTCCAGCCTTTCCACTAGATGCTAGAGCTCCCTGGTTGGGTCCCAGCCCTGGGGAGACAAATCCTAAAATCCTGCCCCATGCCTGCTCTGCTCTGCGGCTGCCTCTTCTGGGACCTCACACAAGGCCTGGCCACTCAGTCACAACCTGCCCTGCCCCGGCCTTTGATTGGCCTGCAGAGCAGCTCCTGCTCCCTTCCATCCAAGACACTGTCCCAGGCATTCTTGGGCCCAACAGACTCTACTTTTCTAGCCTGCTTTTCTGAAGTTAGTGCATAGAAAACAAATGCCCCTCAAATGAGAGGTTAGGGCTGACTTCAGGCAGAGAAATCAAGTGGAGGCCTCTGTCTCCTGATCCCCCAACCCAAGAGACCCAGGTTTAGGTGAGTGGAGCAGAGCACCTGGGAGGGGCCCAAGATGAACAGCCCCTTGGCTGCTGAATGGAATCAGGATCAGGAGACAGAGGCCTTCAGAAATGGGGACACTGAGGCCTGAGTTAGGAAAATAGTGACACATAGGCAGGGAAGTCCTCCTCAGGGCAAGTTCCCCTCCCTCCCCAGCTTCCATTTGCTGACATATAAAATGAAGACTATTGAACCCATCTTGTGAGCTTCACAGGATCATCAGGGGGTTAGCTGAGATTCTGAACGCTGAGGAGGCACAGGAACATTGCCATCCTGGGGACATCCACTGAGTGGGCACTCTGTGTCCATTCGTGTGAGCTTACAACTACATGGTCTTGGCAATCTACCAATTCTCTTACAATCTACCAATTTCTCTTACTTTATGGAGAAGGAAGCTGAGGCAGAGAGGTATAGTGACCCATTGAGGGTAACAGACCTGGGAAGAGGCAGGTTCAGGATTTGAACCCATGCATTTTTGGTTCTAGATCTGTTGCTCCCAACCTCTCTGCCAAACTGACTGAAGCTCATGGGGTCCAGTAGAAGCATGTGGGCTTGAATTGGGGCAGTCTGCTGCTTCTAAGCAAGCTGTATGGCCTGACAGGGCCAACTGTATAGACAAGGCATGGTGACTGGGGACCTGGCCTCCCCATCTCTCATGGAGTAAGGGCTCCCTACACACAAACTGCTTCATATGTGGCATTTAAGATAACAAGCACCATCCCACAGTCCCCAACAGATAGTTGGGCTAGTCCCTAGGTTTAACCTCATGTCCTAGAGAAGATCAAGCTTCCCATACCAAGAGTACACTAGTTACATAAGGCATCTCACAGGACAGGGGCCCTGGACTGAAGGCGTCCACTACAGTACAGTTCTTAGGACACCAGGCAGGGGTGAGCTTCTTGGATTCACTTCCTCTGCTGAGAGGCAGAGTGTTGTATGAGCAATGGTGTCAAAGAAACTGGCTTAAATGTTGGCACCTAGGTATTCATTTAATTCCTGGCTATGGGAACTAATATGGAAGTGCAATTCATGAACTGAGTTAAGAGAGATCCGTTCTGGTAGAGTGTCCCTGGTTGACTTAGAAGTTCCCATCATCATTCATTCAACAAATAGTGATCCATCCCTGCTGGATTCCAGCTTCTTGTATTAGAAGTTGGAATAGAGACATAAGCAGAGAAAAATTCTCTGCCTCCACGGAGCTTATGGCCTACTGGAAAAGATAGATAATTAACAAGATGAGTGTGATTAATAAGACAGGTTAGAGTATGACATGGTCTATGAAGAAAAATAAAGCAGGAAAGAGGGGTGAATGATGAGGGAGGGCCTCCCAAGGAGGGCCTCACCTGAATGACACCTAGAAGGAGATGACAAGAGACCGTGGGGACAGCTACATCATGGGGTCTCAGAGAACTACCAATGACCCACTGAACACCAGCTATCTTCTGGGGACATGGCACTAAGCTGGGGGCAAGGATGAGACACAGGTGCAGAGAGGACCTGCAGTGCCAGAGATGCCCATGCCACAGGGACTCCTCTTTAGGGTGGGGCAAATTCCTTGCTGGGGGTGATGCTGGAGATCGAGTCAGGAGAGGCCTGAGAGGGCCCCAAACAAAGAGGTATCTAAGGGCCTTGATGCTCAGTGCACTGAGCCAGGTAATTGAGGGTGGAGATGCGGCCTTAGGCACATTCCCTAGAGGAGTGGGGGACTGTTTGTGGTCCTGCATGGGCCTCTAGTGGCCAGTGCCAATTTGGGGAGGGGCAACACGGACACATCTGACTCAAGCCAAGTGTACCTAGGACTGTATTTAGGGAAGCAGAGGTCAGGGAGGTGCTCTTGGTGCAAGTGGGGCCTGGGAGCCTGGGCAGACAGCAGGCTGCTAGGCAGAGCTAGTCCCGCCTTGGTTACCCAGTGTCCTGGTCCAGCACGGCACTGTCAGGAAGTGCTTCTGATGGGGTGCTCCATGGGATGCCAGAGCCTAGAGGGAAGGGCGACTGTCCCCCTCCTCCAGGGTGCTCTGCCTCTGCTTCCCCCACCTTGTCCCAGAGGAGGAGGAAGAAGAGGAAGAGGTAGAGGAGAAGAAGGAAGAGAAGAAGGAGGAGAAGGAGGTGGAGGCAGTACCTTGGCCCTGATGGATATGCAGAAGCTGGGCTTCTGCGGCCCGCACTGTCACCATGCTCCCCTTCCTTTGGCAGAACCTGACACCCTGACCACTGAGGCATAAAAAACAGAGAATTGGAAGGCTCAGCCTGTCAGGCTGGGAGTAGCCCCCAGAGAGGCCCAAGAAGGCATGTGCATGCACGTGTGTGGACACTCTTTCTGTGGTTGTCTGTGGAGGTGGGGGGGAGCCCAGTTGGGCCCAGTGGGTGGGGGCAGCTGTCCCCTCAACCCTGCCTCATTGTTCGGAGCCCACCTGGCCAAGCCCCATGAGGCTCACATTTAGGTTTAGGCCACAGGGGAGAGAGCATTGTTCTTGGCCTGGAGCTCTGGCTGGCCCTTGGCCTTTATCTGCATCTTCGGCTTCCAGGACATGGAGTTGTGCTTTGGCTGCAGCAGGTCTCGTGGGGCTGTGTAACTCCTGTCATCTCCAGCACGGGCAAGCCCACGTGCTCTGTACCTAGCAGCTGAAGCAAACTATTCAACAGCTGACTCTCCATATCCCGTTCCACAGCCTCTGCTGGGTACGCCCCTCTGCCAGGCACCAGGGCACCCAGTGAGAAGTCAGGACCCAAACCTGCCTCTGAGGGCCCCCAGCCATCAGAAAAGACAGGCAAATCCTGGCTGCTATAAGGGCAAGACAGCAAGAGTGTGGGGAATAGGTTTTGAAGCTCCCTTCTTTGACCTGGCCAGCAATAAAGAGGCCCTTCTAGTGCTGCCATCTGACCTAGGGAAGAGCCAAAGTGAACCTACTGTGTCTTGAGCCACTGGCCCAGAGGGCACTGTCCTCAGGACCTGCCATGACCCCCCACATGCTGTCCCCACCATGAAACACCTCACAGTTCCTGCCTGAGGATGCCCAGGACTGCTGACAACTGCCCTTTCCCTTGCGCGTGGAAGACCCCAGCCCAACATCTCTTCCTTCCCTGTGTCCTTTGGACTGTCCCTTCATCTCATCAGGGTGCCTGTGGCTGCTGCATCCTGGAGGTAGACGGCCTGGGTTTTTGTTTCATCTCCCTGACTAGATTTAAGCCCCAGGCAGTCACTCCTGAATTACAGTGCAGATAGAGGAGAGCTGAGGCCATGTTGTGGGGAACAGAAATAAACCCACACTAAGATCCTAGCAGTCTGAGGCTTTGGACTTGGGCTAATACCAGGGCCATCATGTGAGACCCTGGGCATCAGCCTCCTTCCCTGTAAAGCGAGCTTGTGTCCCCAGGAGCACCTGGCACATGGTGGTTCCATGGTGCCCATGTGAGAGGCTGGCTTTCAATCCCCTTAGTATAGAAGGTTTTATAGAAAGCCAATGCCAGCTGCCCAACTAGAGAGGATGTGCCTCTGACAGGGCCTTTATCAGTTATAAAAAGTATATTCAGCTCATGAAGGAGGCACATCCCACCAGCACTCAGGCTGGCTGGCACACAGGGTCTTTTTTGAACTTGATCTAACATTTGGCTTCTATTTCTCTCTGTCGCCCGCAGGGAGTGAGTTTTCCGGGAGTCCCTACAGCCACCCTCAGTATTCCTCATACAATGACTCTTGGAGGTTCCCCAACCCGGGGCTGCTTGGTGAGTACTGGCAGAGGCCTGAAGGTTCCTAGGCCGTGGGCAGCCTCATTTGAGCCTTTTTCCTGGGTCCTTCAACAACCCAAGATCCAGTCACTGAGGCAGGGTGGATATGGGGGTGGCCATGGTGCCCTCCAGGCCATGACCACTCCCGTCACCTTGAGCCTTCATCACTCTCCCAGATATTCTGGTGGATCAGGCGAAATATCATAGAAGAGTAAAGGGGAGAAAAAGACATTGAGGGAGAAAAATGAAAGTAGAAAGTGTCTCCCTGTGAGTAACACATTCCTTAAGAATCATGGAATTTGGTGAGGATGCTCTGTATAGAGGCATTAAAGGCACCAGCTTGGATTAATCAGCAGGGGATGCCTGGAGAGGTGTCTTGAAAGGGCTCTGAGGCCCAGTGTGTGATTAGTGATGTCTGCCATGGATACCACCAGCACCAGCTCCAGGCTGCCCTGTGGCTTAAGGCCTGCCAAGACCTGCCATGCAGGGCTCAGCTGGTGCCCAGCCTTTACCCACACCTTGAATTGACACATTGTCTATAGTTGATACAAGCCTGATCTGTGAGGATCATTAATATGTTTTTGTCCCCCTACAAACTAAGGCCTTTTGTTTTATTGACATAAAATGATGAGACAGGCTCGTACTAAAAGATTTAAGGCAGAGGCCCTGAGTTTCAGGTGTCCCTTGTCATCTGGGGCATGGAGCCCCCCAATGAGCCTGCAGGCAGCAACACTGATACCTCTCCAGAATCAGCAAAGAATTTTCTATGTGGAGTAGTGAAAGGCCAAACATGGAAAGACCCTCTGAGACTGCTCTGGTTTGTCTGTCCAGCTTAACAGTGCCATTTTAAGTGAGAACCTGTTAATTCCCTGGATCTTTGCTTACTTTAGAACTGGCACAGGCCTGCAATCCCAGCACTCGGGAGGATGAGACAGGAGGATTGTTGTGAGTTCGAGACCAGCCTGAGCTACAAAGTGAGCTTAAGGCCAGCCTGAACTGCATAGTGAGACCCTGTCTCAAAAAGACAAAAAAAAAAAAAAAAAAAAGGAAAATAGTCTTCATCAGAAAAATAATAACCTAATGCCTTCAAACTCAAGTTGCCAAGCCACAGGCCTGTGAAGGATGTCCTCAAGTCTCAGCCTTGAACCCTTCCCAAGCCTTGTTTGGTGATTAGCACAGATGCATGGTACGGGCTGCCTTTCTCTTGATCACACTGTTCCATGTGCTTGGGACCATATGATACCCAGAAAATTTTGGTGAGTCATGCATAGCTGTGAATGAAATAAGGACCATTTCTAATTAGTGCTCCAGATCTCTGTGCAAGGGGTTTTTCTAACCCCCTGGAAGACTACTGTGCTCTTATTATCTGTAGTTTCCCACTGGGCTTGACTCTGTGGGTTGATCGCTTCTCAGACTTCCTTTTTGGTTTGGTCAAAATTATATCAGTCTATCAGTGTGAATCAGAATCTACACCTACCTGATGTCTTTCTTAAGTGGCGCCACTTGATTCAGCTGTCAGTCTCAGTCCCTGGGGCTGTAATCTCCCTGAACCATCTGTGTCTTCCAGAATGGGTAGGTGAAGGAGGTGAGTCTTGAGGCCCAAGCCTAAAGTTCTTCACTGGAAATATCTCTGAGGCAGAGCTCTGGCCTCACTGCTCCTGGGAGACCCAAAGGTGATATGGCTCAAAGGAAGTCAGGCATCACCATGTGGGGGTGATTCTTCTGATGGGGCAGTGGACCTAAGGAAGCTACATTGGCTTCCACATATAACTGAATGTACACTGCCTAAAGGACTGAATGGGGCCTGAGAGCCACCCAGTCTATGGCACAAAGCCCTGCCAAGGAGGGGCACCTTTTTGATTTTTGTAAGGCTCTCTATAAATTGGCAGTGACCTTCATTTTTTTGTCTGGAAGTTTAAGGGGCAGAAAAATCTAGACAAAGCTGCTTAGGCATTTGTAGCAAAGGGATGGGTTAGGAGTAAGGGGAGGAGGTTATAGTGGTGAGCACAAACGGAGACCTTGAGCAGTAGGCTGGGTGTCTAGCTCCACCTTGGAGGCTTTAGTTGCTCAAGCTGGAGCAAAATCCAGGGTCCAGTTCCAGTTGTTAGCGGCTTGGCCTGTGCATCCATTGTGAGGAGGATGCAGGCTCTGTCCCAGGGAGCTCACAGATGAGAGGCAAGGGGGCATTGGGACGTGTCTCTATGCCAGGAGATGCTCAGGGCTATTCAAAAGGCCAGGGATAGAATGGGAAGGAAGAAAAATCAAAACTCTGTTCTTCTAGTACTTGTAGCTGTCTCAGTCCCAGAGGGGCAAAACCTTTAATATGGACTGCCTCATTTTAGTCTTCCAACAACTTCATGGATCACAGATGAGAACAGTGAAACTCAAAGGGTTAATTAAGTCAGCTGAGGTCACGCAGCAAGCGAGTAGCTGAGTGAGGACCCAGCCTGGCTCCAGGGCCCTGTTCATAGTCAGTAGGTGACATGTTCTCTCACCCCTCCTGACTGATTCAGTCAGAGCAGTGCTGACCGCTGAGAAAGGGGCCTCTGTAGAACAGGCCTGAGACGCCTCAGCACTCAAGCTGCGTGTGTGATGAGGACAACTGCTCTGCTTTTGAAAGCCAGGTTGATGATGTATGTCAGATTCTGATTTGCAAACAACAGAATCCACTCTGGGTGGCTTGAGCAGGAAACAAATTTATGAAGGGACATGAGAGACTCCCAGAATCTCCAAGCAGACCACAGAGGATGGGACCCACAGCCAGAAACTCACCATTGTGCCAGTACTAATTTATTGAAGATATTGCTGTTGCTGCCATTGGGCACCCCCAGCTCTATGCTGTAGCTTTTCCCATGATGCTTAAGACTGGGTATCAGTGATGCTGCCCTATCACCACCCAAAGATGAGGACCTTTGCTATCCCTCCCAACAAATGGAGTCCTGCAACCCACTTCCTCAAGTTGCTCCTACACCAGTCAAGCTCACATGAAAAAGCGGTTAATGTGCAGAGCCCGTGTAACCCACCTGGGCTCTTGTAGGGAGAGGAGCTGGGAGGATGGGCTCTGACAGTTCCGAAGGAAATCACAGGCATGGGAGGAGGGTAAATGACATGGGACAGCTGCAGACATGAGAAACAGCCCTAGAGCTGCCCTAGTCTATAGCCCAGAGAACTAGTCAGGCCATCAACCATCGGGGCCTGGGCTGGCTCAGGGAATTGTCACTGTGGCAGCTTTTAAGCAGGCATGAATGTGATGATCTTGGGGTGCATGCCCCAAATCTGTAGTGATCCCATTTTCTTGGATCATCAGGCCAGAGCCTTGCAAATAGGTCCAAGCCTACTGCCATGTTGCCCTTGCCATGGCATCTTCCAGGGCTTGGCTGAGCAAGTATTAGGGAGATTCCAGGAAACCCAAGCTGATGACATCTGCTGTGTGGGAAAGGGTGTGTGTGCTCTGGGCTCCATGCTGCTCCTGCTGACTGAGTGGGGCTGTGAGCACACAGAGCACGTGCACACATTCACACACGCTCACATGCTGGTACCTAACCTGGCACATGCTGCTCATGCCTGGTCACTGGTGACCAGCAATCCCATCGAATGAAAGTGGGCCTTACAGGAGAGCGTCTCTTCTTGCATGTGTGTTCAGCTGGGGCAGCTGGGGCTCAGCATCCTGTGCTGTTCTGTTCCCCCAGGCTGGGAGCAAGGATGCAGGAGAGACAGACAAGGCAGACAGGGCTGGTGGGGAGAAAAGGCAGGAGCAGTCAATTAGGATTAGAGTGGCAGTGCCTGTGGCCACTGCCTCCACCACCATGTAAGGGGATTAGAGAAAGAACCAGCCCAGAATGACTGTGTCAAGCAGTAAATTGATGATAATGTGAATTAGAGAGGAAAAATGATAGAACAAAGGACACGTTTATTCATGATGGAAATCTAATGGCACCAAAAAGACAGAATGCTTTGTGAGGTGATGTTTTCATTTTTCATGGTAAATGCAAGCTCTCAACGGAGGCCCGGCTCTGGGAGGAGTGATCCAGAGCTGATGTGGGTGGTGACTGGGTGGGGGGCTTGGAGTGCAGCCAGGGGGGCTCAGTGAGGCTTCCCATCACTGCCTACCCCTCATGGCCCCTTTGTACGGTGTCCTCTGTGGTTCTACTGCCCTGATGCCATGTCCTGGCCTGTGGGGGAGGCCTCTCACAGTGCCCCTATTCCTGGGTTTCCCAAGACAGGATGCAGGGCTCAGTACACCTACTCTATGAGTGACTCTCCCGACACTGTCCATCTCACAGAAGAAAGCAGAGGGACATGGACAGCTCACTGTCTCTGAGGTAGGGCTCCAGCAGAGATAAAGAAGGCAGCAGGAAGTTCTTGGGATTATTCTTATGCAAGGGATTGGTGTCTGTGACTTTCAGAACGACTTCACTGTTGTCACTGCTACCCCAGGCCACCCTGCCAGGCTGGGGGAGAGGGAAGTCTGCTAATAGGGGCTGTGGTTAGAGGGGAGGCAACACATGATGATACCCCCCAAGCCTACCCCACATGATTACGTACTAGTTGTACAGTTCTGGGAAAATCATTTAACCTCTCTGCCTCATTTTTCCCATCTCTAAAATAATAATTCCTACCTGATAAGATTATGGTGAAAATTTAAGAGCTGATGGTAGTAACGTTTTTAGAAAAGTGACCATTCCCACAGCATTTTCACATCCTTATTTCATGATGTCCTCTCAGTGGCCCCATTATGACTTCCTGCTACAGATGAAAAAAGGTGAGGCTCAAGGGAGCCATGTCCTATGTATGAAGTCACAGCTGCAAAGTGGTGGAACCCGACTGGCTAATTCCAGGTCTCAACTTCCTATTATGGGATGTAGGAAAACAACTAGGACTGGTGGGACTTGGGTGACATTTCAGAGTAAGCGGGAGTCTCTTTATCTGAGAATTAAGAGGCTTGCTAGCTCCATCCCAACAGACACCGTGAGCGGACAAGGCCCCAGCTGCCACCTGCCTAAGTCCCTGCATTTGTCCTTGAGTTACATTATGGTAGAGTCCGGAGCTTGTGGCACACAACCAGCATTCTGGGCCAGGCGCTGCCCCTGAGAGGCTCAGTGGCTCTGAACCTCGGTTTCCTTACCTAGTGGCTCCAGCCTCTGTGGTTCTGAGATACTACCTGTTCCCTGAGTCCTCCAATTCTCCTCATCCCTGAGGAGAAATTTTAGCACAGAGCAGGGCTTTATGTGGGCCATCCAGAGTGTGTCAGAGAAAGCAGCAGAGAGAGGAGCCCAGCATGCTGTGCAGCCCTCCCACCGCTCTGTCCCTATGCTTGCCCTCCTCTCCAGTACGTGCACACCCAGGGTCCCTATGTCCAAACTCAGCCCAACCCTACTTCCTTCAGGAACTTGTCTTGCTAGAACAGGCTCTGTCCCCAAGAGCTGTTTTTCAGAGTTCAGTTCCCTTCCCTGACCCTGAAGTCAGCCTTCATCAGGTCAGGCCAGTGTTGGCCCATGATTATCCAGCCCTGCACCCAACAAGGTCAGGGAATGAGCAATGAATGAATGAATGAATGAATGAATGAATGAATGAATGAATGAGCCATCTTTTAAATGGGGACCATAATAGTTAGAAAAGGTGACCAAAAGGGTTCTTCACTATTTTTTACTTGCTCAGTACAGTTGTTCTTTCACATCAAAACCCCAGATGAGCAGAGCAAGGCTCTGGGCTGTGCTCTGAGGACAGATACCAAGGAGAGTAGGACCCAGCCCCACCTTTTCCATCTCTGTCCAGGGATGGGACATGCAGAAAGAACGGTGGTAGTGTGTGGCCAAGTCTATCAGGAGTTGCAAGGGCAAGGCAGGGGCTTTCTGAAGGGAAAACAGGGCCCTGAGGCTTGAAGGAGGCAAGAAGATTAACATACAGGAAAAGGGTGATAGGAAAACAGGCAGCTGTTCCAGGCAGGAGGATGGTAGAAAAAGGGAGAGAGGCCCAGGAGTATGATCAGTTAACTATACCTTGCTGTCTTGTTGTAAGTGAGGTGATGCCTATAGATGCCATGTCAGGGGTAGAGGATATGCTGAGCCAGCAGCAGTTGCTGTTCACTTTGTGGTGTATTTAAGATGATGTCAGAGTTCAGTTTCACTGGAGTAGGGTATGTCAGCATGGCTGGAAGGGGTGGTTGTTATGGGAGGTGAGTCAGAAGAGGCTGCCCAGGGCACAAGCACAGAGCACTTGCCCACTGGACAAACATTTGAATGGTCTTGACCTTCTAGGTCAAGGACCAGCACATCATTTTAAAGGAAGGACCAAACAATAAATAGTTGGGGCTTTGTGAGCCACAAGGTCTCTACTGCAAACACTGAGCTCTGTCACAGTAGCAGAAAAGCAGTCACAGCCAGGAGGACAAAGACCAAGCAAGGCTGTGTTCCTGAACAACATCACAGGCAGCTGGGAGGATTGGTCCTGAGGGCTCCAGTCTGCTGAGCCCAGCTTTAGGTAGCAAGGAGCCCTGAAACCTTGAGAGCCAGTAGCAGCCTTGATTGGGTTTGCAGTTTGGAGAAGAGATCAGGATAGTGACCTTGGTGAAAGGGAGCAGGGGCTGAGCTGGGTGGGAGGACAGAAGGGACAGAGATAGGGAGGTTGGTGGACAGGGAATCCCAGGTCCAACCTCAGTGCCTTCTCTTGTCTCTTTCAGGCTCTCCCTACTACTACAGCGCTGCTGCCCGAGGAGCTGCCCCACCTGCAGCTGCCGCTGCCTATGACCGTCACTGACCCTCAGAGCCAGGCAGGCGCCAAGCACTTATGAGACATATCATTAAGGGAGATAACCTCCCAGCACCCCCAAGACAGCCATGGGGGTGTCCCACAAGACTATCCCCCCAGCACCTCCTCCACTCACCTGAACCTCCCTCTTTCCCCTTTCCCTGCCAGGGACTCAGCTTCTCTGGTAGGGCTGTCGACTTACGAAACCTTGTCCATTTCAAGAGTCAGTCGATGAGCTTCTCCTAGTGGTGACAGGGTCTCTGCACACCCACAGAATGTGCTGCGGACCACTTCCACCCAGCGTAGCCTGCCAGGCCCTGCTGCCTGGCTCCCTGTGGGTCTTGGCCAGCGCAGCCCGGGGAAGAGAGCCAGCTTTTGTTACTTCAGCAGCACCCATGTAAATACCTTCTTCCTTTCCTGTGGGCCTGAAAACCTGACTTAGCACACTGCCCACCCCACAATGCATCTTACACTCAGTGCATCACAGGACACCTTTGACCTGTGCACAGAATGTCCCCTCTGCCTTGGGTGCCCCCTGTCATGTGAGCTCAAAGCTGTCCTTGAGAAGGAGGATGGGGCAGAGCCTCCCTACTGCTCTAATGTCTTGACTGGGGGTCTCATAGTGCTGCAAGATGCCCCTGAGACTCCTCCAGGAAGAACACACTTTAGGGAGATGCCCTGGCTTCTTGTCTCCATTTTTGAGGGGCCTCTGCAGTGTGAGTAGCTCTTTTCCAGATCAAAGGACTCAAAAGAGAACTGTCTGGGAGATTCTTCAGCTACTGTTCTAAAGCGAGAGATCGTCCAAGTGTCGACTGCATTGTGGACTTTGAATGTCACAGCTGGGTAGGATCAGAAGATCACCTGATCCAGGCCAGGGTCAGGGGAATGCTTTCCTGACCCCCTCAGTCCCCTGGAAACCCTGAACTGAACTAGAATGTTGTCTGAGGCATGTCCAGGTTCATATTGTTTTGGAAACCTACCATGGACAACTCACCCACCCTCAAGGAACCCAGAAAGTGGGTTCTGAGCAAATCTGTCCCAGCAATATAGACAATGATTAGCAAAGTGGACCTTTCCCTGCACCAAGGACCACAGCATCCTACAGTGTTCAGCTAGAACCTGAGCTTCTTGGAGTAGCCCTCTGCATCCTCGCAGAGCTGGGGCTGTGGTTGGGCACAGAGGTGCTGGGTTGGGAACGCTTGCTTAACTTCACACAGTGCAGACCTACCCATTGATACAGGGGCTGGGATGGTCAGGGCTATGGCCCAGGATCATAGGAACTCAGAGAGGGAACATGGGGGAACTCAGTTAGGCTGGTCTGAGGAATCCAGCTGGGAAGACTGGAGAGACAGAGGAAGGCCTCTGAGGGGAGGGACAGACAAACAGTGAGGAACAGGTGTGTGCCCTGGGAAGGTTTTGAGATGGGAGAACCAGGTGCCATAATCCTTCCACCTGGGGTCTCAGTCCCTTGCAGGATCTCTCTTGCCAAATCAGAACCAATAGATGTAGCCCCCATCTAAACCCAGGCTGAGTCACAACAATGACAACAGGCTTGGTCATCTCATGTGACAATGTCCCTGTCATTCTTACTCCAGCTGTGGCTCTGCTTTACTGTAGGATTTCAAGAAAGACCTTGAAGTCTGAGTCTTAGCTGCTTTGGTACAGCAAGGTAACCAGACAACTTTCCCCTCTTCTTCCCAGAGAGCTGGGCCATGGCAAATTAATCTGGAGAATGCCTTCCACTTCTGAACAAGTGTTTAGGAGCAGGCACCTGAGTCTAACGCTTAATGTTTGGTTCAAATGAGAAGGAAGAATACCTTGAGAGATGGGAATCAGAAGTACCTTGGGCAGAGACCTAGTTCAGCTCCCCTAGAGGTAACTGAGGCTCAGCTTGGGGAAAGCCAGGACTATGCAAGGAAGAAAGCAGGCCTCCTCTGGTCACCTTGAGGTGTTTTGGTCCTCAACATCCCCATGGGGGAGGGGGCAGAAGAGGATCCTAGGGCTCAGCAAAGTAGTATCTCCAAGAAGTGGCTGACAGAGCTGAGATTTGGGCTCCTGCTTCCCAATCTGTATATCTCCTATTTCTGGGAGAGAAGTTGACAGTGAGGGTTGTGGGAGGGGGATCTGGGGCAAGTATTTCAGCCTGGCCCTGTGAGAGCTGGCATGTAGTCACAGTTACCCAGAGAAGAAGTGGAGCCCATGAGTTTATGGCATGCATGCCACACCCATGCAATCTGCTAGGCAGAGAGGGAAGGTGGCTGGTGCCAGAGCCCAGATGCTAAGATGATCTGGCTCCGGCCTCCACCCACAAGGTCAGGGAGGAGAAGGATGTTCCTTGGCTCCTACCTTCCGCTCTCTCTCAGGAAGCGGTGGGATCAGGGATCCCCAGCACAAGCTCTTTGGTCTCTGTCCCAAGCCACCACTCTAGGAATGAGGTGACCCACATCTTTGGACCCTGGCTTCTCCTTGTGCATTCAGGCTGTTGGAAGAAAGTGAGCCTCACTTGAGCCAGCCGCCCAAGGCATGCACCACCCTTCCTCAGCAAATCCCACCCCATGCTGGCCTCTCCCCATCCTACCCCTGATTCCACCCATAGTGAGCTCCCTCTGTGCATTTTCTCTCTCACCTGAGGCTTTGCTTGTCCTCAGATAGGATTTGTATTTATTAGACAACCACGTGAAGCACAAGATTACAGATGTCCACGGATGTTCTCACATGCACACCTGCTCTCAGAGCTGTCTAGGGGCTTCGTGAGGAGACTTCCAAAGGGCACAAGCTGTTGAGTAGATGCCAGAGAATTCTGAATGGAAAGCCTGAGTCTGGGGCTGCACCAGCATGGCGGGGGGCCTGGGAGCACTCCTCCACTGGCCTTTAGCCCTAGGTTCCAGCTCTGACTTGAAAAAGGATATTTTCATGCCATTTGTGTAGCTCCAACATGGAAACATTTGAAGACATATTCTGCCATCCCTTTGTCAAGGCGCCCTGGTTAGGGTTAGCACTTTCATAACTGACACTGGATAGTGCTTTGTAGTCCCCCACCAACTCATGGGGTAAAGATCATAGGGCCCATTTTACAGATGAGGAAATTTCAGGTCCACCATATAAGACAGAGATGAAGTGAAATTGCAGCTCTCCAGGCTCAGTTCTGCCTCCCATCCCAAGACCTGTGTTCCCATTGTAAGAGTGCTCAGAGACACTCTTTCCTGAATCTTCCAGAAATCACCAGACCCACAATGAAAAAAGAACATTTCCCAGAGTCTGCTTTGATGGTAGGGCCTGGCCGTTGGTGGCTTTGCTGGTCCAGCTTGATTCTCATTTACACTGAGACCTACAGTCTTTGCTCAAATTCCCACGAACACTCAAAACTTTCATCCGTACTTTCTCCTGCATCCAGAAGCTTAGAGGGGTCATAGCCTGTCCAAATACACCCATGACCCCTGGCAGGACCCAGACAGAGCCTGGTTCTGGCTCCCAGGGTACAGAATGCCAGCATCATGAGCTGTCCCCTTACTCCTCTTTTCTCTGCCCTTTCCACTGTGAAACTGTTCTAAAGTATGAGTGCCTGAGCCAGGTCCTCAGGATGTGCACAGGCCCAGAGAACAGAGGTCACAGCCTCAAGGGCTCCAACCTAACTGCTTCCCCACCAGGCAGCATGGCCGGTGGGCCCAGAAGTGAATTTAAGTGCGAAAACTTTTCAAATGATGTCAAATAAAAAGCAGATCTGTCCAGTGACCACACCTGACCTGCTGCCACCTGCTTAGGACCCCACCAGACGTCATGATGGGCTGTCTCTTTTCTTCCTCACTTCCCTGTCTTTCATGGCACATTTGGAGGAGATAGGAGCCTAGAGGTGAGATCTACTTCTGGTTGTCCAGGAAGTCAGTCCAGAAACAAGCGGATGCAGGTTCTGCTGCTCTCTCAGGCCTCCTCCGGGGCTCCTGCAAAGTGTTTAGGCTTTAAGGGGATTGGGGATGGCACAGCAGAGGTGGTGGCTTAGGGGTCACTGTTGGCTCTCCAGGGAAGTGAGTCCTGCTGGAGCCATTTCTCTAAAGCCCCAGAGGTAGCCTCAGGGCACTGAGGAGGGAGATCCCTTTATAAGGAGTCATACTTCAGAGTGAGTGGCTTGCCTTTGGCAGCCTTGGTGCCAGCCACCCCTCTCTGGATGACATTTGAGCTAGAATTGAGTTCTAAGCCATAGGGAGCAAATCTTAAAAGCAAGCCAAGCACCACAGACTTATACTTAGGAGTAAGCTATGTCTGAGATACATCATCACAGCAAGGTAGGAAAAAATCCAGGCCCCTGGATAAGCCAGGCCTGGGCTATAGGACAGTGGGCTAGATCAGCTCCACAGCACCCCTGCCAAGATGCTGTCTCTGAGGCCCTGGCCTTGTCACCTCTCTGGAGCCTGCCTCTGTTGGTTTCTAGGCACACACACACACACACACACACACACACTGGTGCTCTCAGTGAATTTATTCCTTTAGTTCTTTGGCCTCAGAGAGGTCCAAGACAAGTGCATTTCTTAAAAAGTAACAAAATACATGATTGGAGAGTTGGACAGTCAGGCCACGACTCCTAGCCTGCAGGTTGCCCCACCTCCTGGCAGCCCCTTCAGCCCTTGTCCCCTCTTGTCCCCAGCCCTCAGGATTCCCTCTTGCATATTCATGGGGGAGCCACAGTGTTGATCCACACTTCCCTGCTGTCAGATCCAGCTGCACCTCAAGTGGCAACCAGGTCCCCAGGGGATGGCTTCAGAGGACACAGTGAGTCCCCGGCGCATGTGTGCCTGACGAGGTTGTAGCCCTTCTGAAGTGGGCTGCTGGCTGGGAACAGGCAGACACCAGTCTTTCTTTTCATTCTCTGGTATTTTCTTGGCATCTAGGCCCTGTTCACAGGTGCCCCAGGGATTGGAGGGAACCTGAGAATCATGTCACTGCCACTGGAGAGTTTCAGTCCGGGGAGTCCCACTTAGCTCATCTCCATGTGGGAGGTAAACATAAACCCCTGTGGTAAATCTAGACCTTTTTATTTCTCCTGAGCGGCACAAGGAGAAAACACACCTGCTTTTCTCTGTGTGGATTCCCAAGTGGAGCTGGGCTCAGGCAATACCCTTGGCCTGTGGCAGGAGAGACAGAGAGTGGCTCTAAGCATGGGATGGGGGTGGGGACAGGCAAAACAAAGGGAAAGGGGACTTGACAGTTCTGTGTCCCTCTCCCTGGCTCTGAGCCTGGTTGGGGGAAGCCACAGTCTGGCTTCACTTGCCCCAACCTGGTTCTACCAACCCTGAGGCTGTGGACCCTAAGTCACTATGCCTGTGGCCACACCCCCCATCTTCTCCAAAAGCACCATTAAGAACAAGTGATTTTGGATGATGGATTTTTGATTTACAAACGGTACATTTCCCTTGGAGTGGAACAGAAAGGAAACCATTTAATGGCTCCCTTATTTTCAAGCATGAATACATTTTAATGAAACTATTTTATTGTATTTGAGGAAATGGAGAGTTGAACATTCCAACCAATCAATAGCCAATTAATTGCTATAAAGCTAAAAAGAAAATAAATAAATCTCAAGTCTATCTTAAGCGCCCTGCAAAGCTCAGAGCCTCAGAATCTGGCCTTCCCCTTCACAATGTGCACATATGAGTGTGGGCATAAGGCACACTCTCACCTACACCTCAGACTTACTTGAAACTCAGAAAAAGAGCTGAGTCTCCTCATGCCAATTCTTGCCTGCTGTCCTTATCTTCGGTCACAGAAAGCGAGCAGACCTGGCAGCAGCCTGTCCTAGGGCTCAGGAAGAGGCAGCCCTGGGTCCTGGCCCTAAGCCACCAGCACAGAGTGGGGTAGTGGGCAGTGACGGCCCGGCCTTGGTGGGGCCCTGCTTCTCAGCCCAGCCCCTCGGCCTCCCACTTTGGGCCGAGACTTGAGTCTGGTTTGGCCCTCACACCTGCTGGAAGATGCTGCCCTGGGTTTTCACCCTTTAGTGGCCTTTGGACATTGAGTATTTGTAGAAATGCAGATTATATTACAAATGGAACTCTCTGCTAGGAAAACACATGGATTTTGCTTTTCATTCTTTGAGACAGTTGATTTTGTCTTAGGAACTGAATTTCCAGCATCAAAGAAGTACATATCTACTGTATCCGCCAAAGTTTGTGATGCCTGCATAGACGCTTACTTGTAAAAAAAAAAAAAAAAAAAAAAAAAAAAAAAAAAAAAAAAAAAAAAAAAAAAAAAAATAAACTACAATTGAATTGCCTTTGAAAGTGGGAGATGCTCTATCTCCAACAGATTGAAAAAAAAAATGCTTCTTAAAAAATGTGTATGTTTTGTATTCTTTTTTTCTAGTAGAAAATAACTGACTTGAAATATTGGTGTTTTTTTTTTTTTTCTTAGTGACGTGTGTTGCTTTTGTGTGTAATAATATTTGAATGTAATTACAGCTGTGCCAATTTGCCAAAGATGTTGGACATATTTTTCTTTTGTTGGGAGGAGGGCTAGGGCTGGGTGGGGTGGGGAGGACACAGGGTGGGGTGTGGGCTTAATTTTTTTTAACTATTTTTTTCTTGTCAAACCTGAATTTTGTGGTCTTATTTTAAGTTAAATGGTTGGCTGCAACACCTTTATTTTAGATTAGTTGGATAAAAATGCAATAAGATTGGAGTAGTTTCAATATCCGTGTGTCTTTTCATGAGTGACTGTTAACTTGTGAAGAATTGATTTTATGTAACCTTTATGTGAGATAATTATTTGTAAATATTTGCCATAATTTTATTGGTTCCTAAAATAAAAGTAATTTTTTAAGTTCAGAAAAAGATTTTGATCTGATTTGCTTTGATTAGCTCATGGGTAGCCTTTGACAAGTTGGCCAAACTCCATGGAATTGTGGGGAATTTGATGGCTCTTGGTTAAGTCAAGGTCAGAACCTATCTGTGCATCCACAGTGATGCGTTGCAGCCCAGAAATCTGGCCTGGGCAGGGTAGGAGGGGCAGAATTCAGAGTTGAGGTCCCCCCACCTCAACATTTTTAGTTCTGGAATGGTAATACCCACTCATACACTCATTCACCAAACTGACTGAGCATGCTCTGTGACCTGGCACTGGGAGGTAGGTGTCAGCAGGGTAAACAAGAGTTTTGTTATCAGCCTACAATTTAATGGGGTGTTGTAGGGTTTAAAATAACACACGTTACATGCCCAGGAAATGGTGTGGTGTGGCCTGCGCCTATGCTTTTAACCTTGATTCAGGCTGATCTTGCTAGGACCTGGCATGTCTGGGTGCAGACAGACTTGAGAAGCCACTCACCCCAGAGACGTGCTTTTGGGCTCTGTAGCACTGGCTATACCTGGCCAGAGCTCAGAGCCCAGCAGCCCAAGAGTGCAGTCCTTCTGTGTGAGATGCCCTACCCCTATTAGAACTGAGCATTTTGGCTGCATAGGAGCCCAGAGATGGCTTTGCATTGGGTGACAGGGTTGCTGCAGACCTGAGCTCTGGCCCTGCTGGGCAATGTCAGTCTGCAAGGGCAGGCAGGGACCACTGCGCCCCTTGGCACAGTGTGTGCAACTCAGTAATTGCCAGAGATGGAGTGGGCAAGTGACCGTGTGGGGGCCATGGACTGCGACTCATTCATATTTAATAAAGCTGGCTGCGTGGCCTCCATTCATTTCTGCAATAGATGGTGATGACGATTCCTGAGGGACAGAGCAAAGCAAGAAAGCCATGGCAGAGCTCGGGCCCTTCTTTCTTCTCAATGTTCTTAGTGTACAAACTTCAAAGAGAAGTGGCTTGTTTTAGACCTGAAATTGGATGCCAGACCTTTGGGAACTGGTGACTCAGGGAAGAACTTCGGCCCCTGACAACATAGCTCATGCTTCTGGTATTCTGTGCCCTCTGTAGAAATAGGGCACCCGCAACTGGTGTGACCAAGGCAGGTGCAGTTTTGTATGACAGCTGAGTGGAGTAAGGGAGACACTCCTTACCAGAGGGCATGGAAATGCCAACCCTTAGTGCTCTCAGGCAGCCTCTGGTAACCCCTCTGCACTAAGCAACAGTCACAAAAGGGCAAAAGGGGACACTGAGGTTGGCAGACCAAATCATTCCTCAGATCCCCTCTGGAGCCAGGTCCGGCAACAGCTGCTAGGTACAGGGTGAAGCTTCCAAGCACCCTGACTGTGACTCTCACCTTCGGCTCTTAAAGGTCAGTTTGCTGTTGATAGCAGTCTCTTAACTTTAGAAGCCTTCGTTTCTGCAGGCAATGTGCATATTTTAAATCTAGGTAACATGTGAACAGTGTCACCTACACATGGGGCAGCTAAGAAAGTTTAGATTCAGAGAAGGTATTCCTTTAGGTTGGGTAAGAGGTAATCAGGGAAGACTTCCTAGAAGTGGTTCTGAGCTGAGATATGAAAGGAGAGCAGGATTTCAACAAGAAATTTTAAAGTGTGAGAGAAAGGCTCTCCCAGGAGAGATAACAGTATGTACAAGGCCAAAAAGACATGTAAATGTATATGTTGGAAAAAGACGTCACACTGTCTCCCTCTGTCTATCCAGGCACTGGGGTCCTTTTCCCCAACCCATCTTTTGAGGTTCTGCAGTGTCCCTAGGTCAGGGGAAGGGCTAACCTGGGTAACGCATCAAATGCAAGAGCTGCTCTGGGCTCATGTCATTTCCCAGAGGTTAGGGTTGCTCAGGGAGGAGGGAGAGGTGGCCAGTGCAGTTTTGAGATCCTTCACAAGGGATGCAGAGGGATGGCTACTTCCTGTGGGGTGGGAGCAGATGGGTTTCCAGCTCTGCAGACATGATAGCCTTGCAACCTCTGGCCAGCTGTATAGGATGTGAGGAAGGAGACTCTTCTGGCCAACTGAACACCACAATGGCTTCCCTAGCCCACTGCCTCACCAGCTCTGTCTGGGACAGACAAGAGCTCCGCTGACTGCAAGAGACCTCCTCTGCATGGGGCACAGCCACTGTGATTTTGGGGAATGGCATAGATAGTCTTAATTGTTGTTTATCAATATATTCTGATTTTTCTCTAATGCATATGTCTTATACACAATTTTAAAATAATTTTTTTAAAACTACCATAGCTATATTGGTTTGGTCATATAAGCAGAGCATGTTGTGAGCCTGAGGGAAGAGCCTTCTTGTGTTGGTTTTTTGAGTGCTTAGTAAAGGACTACATGCTGAGTAGCTTGAAGAACAAAAATCTGTTTTCTCCCAAGTTTGGAGGCCAGAAGTCCCAGATCAGGGTGTTAGCAGGTTGGTTCTTCCTCATCTGCTATGGCTATCTTCTCTCTGTGTCTTCCCTCTGATCTTCCTCTACAGGCTGTGGCCCACTCTCTTCCCACAGGGACACCTGTTGTGCTGGGCGAGGGCTCACTCTGCCAACCTCATTTTACCTTAAAGAACTAATCTCCAAATAAAGTTGCAGCCTCAGGCACTAAGGAGTGGGATTCCAATGCCTGAGACTTGGAGTGACGCTATTCAGTCTCCTCCACCAGCTCAGAGCAGAGACACCCCCAGGCCCAAGTCCAGCCTGGCTGTGCTTGTCACAGGCCCACACTGTTCAATCCTATCCAATACCATCTCCACTCAGGAACATTACAAGTCCCTCTATGGCCGTGCTAGCGGTTCCTCAATTCCCCACAGTAGGGAGATCTTTACCTCAGAACTTACATAAATTCCCAGTAGCACAAGAAATTATTTTTTACAAAACTAGTAGAGTTATAGGTAAGTATGTATTTCAGACCTCCATGTGGACTGTGATTTTATAGGCTGAAAAAGATGTAAAGTTTCAGAGGAAAATATAAGTGTATTTTTATTTTTTTAATTTTTATTTATCAAAGAAAAAACTTAACATAATACAAAGACAAATAACTTGGAAAAATAAACCTATAAAATATGAAAAGGTGTAATGCCCTAAACATACAAAAAGCTTAGTTGCAACTAAATGAAAGACGATTCCCA